>QXTE01000066.1:3763949-3857272 GCA_003942145.1 Platysternon megacephalum | reverse complement strand
TTTTTTTTTTTTTTTTTTTTTTTTTTGCTTGGGGTGCAAAAAGCCGGGAGCCGGCCCTGAGCGGAGGTGAGCTGCAGCGGTGGGGTGTGTGGGGAGGGCTGCAGGAAGTAACCCGGGGGGGGGAGGAGCAGAGGAACCGCCCTCCAGTGCCGCAGCTCACCTCCGCTCCGCCTGCTCCCCTGAGTGTGCCGCTGCTGCTCCGCTTCTCCACCCTCCCTCCCAGGCTTGCTGCGCAGTGCTCAGGGGAGCAGGCGGAGCGGAGGTGAGCTGCGGCGGTGGAGGGCGCGGGGAGGGCCGCAGGAAGTAACCCTGGGGGGGCACAGGAACCGCTCACCTCCGCCTCCTCCCCCGAGCGTGCCACCGCTCCGCTTCTCCACCCTCCCTCCCAGGCAAGCCTGGGAGGGAGGGGTAGGAGGGGAAATGTGGCACGCCCGGGGGAGGAGGCGGGGCTGGGGATTTGGGGAAGGGGTTGGAATGGGGCAGGGAAGGGGCGGAGTTGGGGCGGGGCCGGGGGGGGTGCACGGGAAATTTTTTTTGCTTGGGGCGGCAAAAAACTTGGAGCCAGCCCTGTCCATGGAGAAGGAAAAGCAGCTTCAGAAGGTTCATGCTGAAATCTCTTGCTGCCTTCCAGAGAGTGAGGGCTGTACGGTGCTTTACAGAGAACGCGTTAGGTCTGTGCTCACAGCTTAGTGTTTGGGGCTCATTGAGGCATCTTTCATGTCATTTTCAGAATTGATGTTCATCAACTTTATTATATTGTAGTAACATCTAGTGGCCCCAATCAGGATCAGGGCCCATTCTGCTGGGGCCCATACAGACACCACACCTACAACCAAGACCGAATAAGCAAAGGGGTAGTTTTAAAATGAGGAAATCGAGCTGTTTTGTTTAAGTTGGATAGAAGGGTGTACGTGAACTTTGGGTGTATAAATTTAGCTCACTTTACTGTGGTCTCTTTTGCAGTTCTCCCTCCTCTTGCTGATTTACTGCTTGCAAGTAGACACCACCAGCTGGTCCTGCTTTTGCAGCCAGGACTTTATTTAAGTGCCCTCTAGTGGACATTTTGTGTGTGGTGTTTTTTTTTTTAAAAGATGCTTAACTTGCTAGCATCATAGAAATGGGGACAGCATGCACTGACTTGGTCTCTCTTGTGTCATGTTATATAAAGAAATGGTGAACAATGGTAAACCAAGTGTAGGTCCTGCACAAGGGATATTAAGCTTATTACTGGGATTGGGTAGGCAAATCCCCTTCTCCCTTCATATACGCTTTTTAGGAACAGCTCATATTGGAACAAATAGAGCCCTGGGATGACTGAGCTATGCCAGAGATGAACTTAAGAGCTCAGTCTGTTTAGCTAATCAAAAAGAATATCGAGAGGTGACTTAATTACAGTGTATAAGTATCTTCATGGGGAGAAAATACCCTGGTGCTAAAGGGCTCTTTATTCTAGCAGAGAAAAGTATAATAAAAACGAGTGGCTGGAAGCTGAAGCCAAATTCAAATTAGAAATGTATACACACATTTTTAACAGGGAGGGTGATTAACCATGGGAACTAACTACCAAGGGAAGTGGGGGATTCTCCATCTCTTGATGTCTTCAGATCAAGACTGGATGCCTTTCTGGAAGTTATGCTTTAGTCAAACAAGTTATTGGCCTCAATACCAAGGTAACTGGGAGAATACAGGCTGTTGACAAATTAGAGAATTCTTCTGAAATCAGCAAGATGAAATTCAGTAAAGACAAGTGCAGAATGTATTTAGGAAGGAAAAACCAAATGCATAACTACAAAATGGGAAATAACTGGCTAGGTAGTAGTACTGCTAAAAAGGATCTGGGGATGAGAGTTGATCACAAATAGAACACGAGTCAACAATGTGGTGCAGCTGTGAAAAGGCTGGGGTGTATTAACAGAAGTGTTGTATGTAAGACTTGGGATGTAACTGTCTCACGCTACGTGACACTGGTGAGGTCTCAGCTGGAGTACGGTGTCCAGTTCTGGGTGCCACACTTTGGGAATGATGTGGAGAAACTGGAGAGAGATCAGAGGAGAGCAACAATGTTGATAAAAGCTTTAAAAAAATCTGACCTATGAGGAAAGGTTTAAAAAAAAAGATTAAGGGCTGTTATAAAGAGGACGGTGATCAATTGTTCTCCTTGTCCACTGAAGGCAGGACAAGAAGTAATTGGCTTAATCTGCAGCAAGGGAGATAGTTAGATATTGGGAAAAGCTAATGATCCAAATTTGGTGATGAATCCTGGTCAGATGCCACCTGAGCCATGTTGCGCATACGCTAAGATGACAACGTCACTATACGGGTAGTTAAATTCTGGAATAGGCTTCCAAGGGAGGTTGTTGAATTCCCATCATCCTGCAGGTTTTGAAGAACACCTGCCAGGGATGGTCTAGATTTACTTGATCCTGCCTCCATGGGGAGGACTTGATGTCTCGAGGTCCCTTCCAACCTTACATTTCTAGGGTTCTAAATTTAATGGCCTGTGATATACAGGAGGTCAAACAAGATGACCTAATGGTCCCTTCTGGCTTTAAACTTGTCCCTCCCTTTGACTAAAGGGGTATGTTTGCCATTAATTGCTAGTGTTTGCAACTTGGGAGTAATTTTTGGACCCACTCCAGGTGCTGTTTATTCCATATTACAGTAGTGACCCACTTGCATCTAGCTCAGATGTTGTCACCTTTCCATCCTTATCCAGGCTTTTTGGTTAAGATTAGATTATTGCAATGCACTCCAAATGGGGGTGTACTAGAGCTGGTTGGAAATTTTCTGACTAAACCATTTTATCAGAAAATGCCAATTTGTTGAACCCAAAATGTTTCAGGGAATCATCCCAGTGAACTTTTGGCATATCAGTGTCAGGGTTCCAGTAGACACCTGCCAACTTGCTGGGGAACCCAATCTTCCAGGGTCTATGGCTCTGGGAAAGTCCCACTGTATGAGATTCCAGTTCAGGGAGCCAGCTGGTCCAAGAGTCTGCAAGTCCTGAGATCCCTAGCCCAGGACAGTCTGCATGGCAGGGCTGCCCCTGTCCCTGGTAGCTCCAGTAGTTGTTGAGTGAAATTGATGTCAGTTTTACCTCTGCTAATTGCGGTTATGAAACTGAAAAGAATGTCATTTTCACTCAGCAGCCATCAGGATCTTGGGTAGCAAACTTGGTTTTGTAAGCACAACCTGTCTGTGTTTCCAAAATTACTTTTTTGGGCGGTGGGTGGGTGGGGAGGAGAGATTTCTGGTTCATGTGAAATGTTTGGATCTATTCTGATTTGGACCAAAACCGCAACATTATCCATGAACTGGAAATCCCACGTTTTGGCCAGCTCTGTGTTACACCTTAAAATCAACTGGAGACTGAAGCTGTTGCAGAACACCGTGGCTTACTTACTGAGGGGGTGGTGGGAGAAATAACAGCAGTGTCTTAGGATCTGCAGTGGCTGCCTGTTGGTGTCTGGGTGGAATTTTAGGGCTTGGTTGTGACCTGCAAAGCCCTGAATGGCCCAGGACTAGCCTACTGGAGGGATCACACATCCCCCTGTGCCATTCTGCCACAGCTGTGGTCAGCAGGGGAACTGAAGCTCACTATGAAAGAGGGCTGGCAAGGTGTTCTTTGTAAGGGCTCAGACTGTGGCACTCTTCCCCTGATCCAAAATAGCCCAAATTTGATGACTTTCCAGGCAAGCTGCAAAAGATACCTATTTGAGCAGGTTTTTAGAGAAGATTAAGGTATGTTTTCTAGCTGATGAAGGGGTCGGTGGGTGCCTGGCTAAGCTCCTGTGGAAGTGATGATTTTAAAGATGCTGCAGCTTACTATTTCTTGTATACTTAATTGTGAGAGCACCTCGATTAACTTTATTTTAAATCAAGTTAGATCGTGGCCTAAAAAGGCCGATGTTTCTATATTGAGAGAAGCAAGGACCATAGATGTGATAGTACAGCCGTATGACTTTGGACTGTGTAGAAACTGTAGAGGATCAAGATGGGTCAGACTTTATACAACAAAACTCACGCATGCAGAGGAAGTAGCATTGCCCATAAGACAGATGGCCCACTTTCCTCTGGCCCAATGTTATCGTAGTGCTTCTGGTAGTAGCATAGCATCAGTCTTTTAATGAGGCCTCCAGCTGAAGGACCCAACCTCATAAAGATCCCACAAGGACTAGTCCTATCTTTTTATTTTTTGCCAGATTCCAGTGTAACTAGTCACGGTATAAGAAGTCACAGTCATAAGAATTCAGTAGATGAAATTCTTCACTTTCCACTCTCATTTTAGGGTTAGTATATGCTGTTAAGTAGGTGCCATCTTCCACCCTAGCAAAGCCTGCATTTGGTGGCAGATGATCAATTGTTACAGTACCTATAGGTTGTACAGTATGTTTGGTTATTAAAGGTGCTATGTTAGTATATATAAATACTAGGGTTTTCCTATCTTACAGTAAGGCTCCAAGACTTAAGAGGGGAGCAGGTTAATATACCACCAATGTCCTCTTATCCAATCGCTGTTGTATGACTGGGAAAAGTCATTACGAGAGACCCGAGTAGCAATGGGAATATTGTACTCTACTATTGCAGCAATAATTAAATGCTTCCTACATTTAAAAGCTAAATGAGGAATTTCAAAAGATGTTTCAGTCACAGAATAAGGAGGATTCCTTTGCCACTAGTGAGTCCTCTTCTGAAAAGCACTCGACTGCCAAGAAGAGAGCGGAGCTTATGCCATATGCAGCGCCTTTGATTGAGACCCAGTTTGTTTTGTTTTAGATTTGTTTGAACATCGCAAAATACACAGCCTGAAGCATTAGAGAAGACTTGACTGCAGAATTCAGTAGGGTTTATTCTACAAATACTTTGAATCAATGCCAGTGATACAAGTTGTATGAATTTCCTTTAAAAATACAAGTCAGTATAAAAGATTCCAATTAGCATATAATGCAAGGTAGTGAATGATTCAGTTTCAAAACGGTTAAGGAATTATCAGGTCATTTTTTTTGGACCATGCTACAAAAGTATTGAAATCAATGCTGTCAGGAGACAACAAAGGAGAAAGGTACCTAAAGGAAGGAGTATTTCAATTTGTAGGAGGGTGACTGCCTCCCTTACTTTAGGAGGGGCTTGCAACTTTTATTGCCAAAATATTTGAAAGAGCAATATGTGAAGTGCATAGCAGCCTAGCTCAAATTGTTCCTGGACAGAACTGCTGCTTTCAGCATTTCTTCATAGCACACGTTCTATTAATCCATGACACATTAGGTACCAACAAGCTCCCTGGTATCTATGTAAACCTAAGGACCTGTGAAGAGGGAACATATCCCTCCCTCAAACAATGATTGCAAGACAAGGATTCCCCAGAGTGCAGGGACCATGTGCATATGCACTGAAACTTACTAAACATTTTGCCCAACAACATTTCCAGGAGTGGTTAATGCTGTTGCTTCAGCCTAAATGTCACTTAATTTGATGTTCAAAACCCTACCTTTGTAATGTTAAAACTGTGCGATTGCTGAAAAAGAAAAAAAAAAAAAATTCAGTGCAATCTTGCTTAAGTTTATCATAGCTTCAGGGAAAGTTAGAATACAACTATCAATTTTCCTCATTCCTGGTCTGATGAAAGCTTTTCCACTGAGAAATGTACTATAGTTTAAAAAAAGCTATTTAATTTTTCTTTATTTTGGAGCATACTGCTATTTTTGTGGCTATTTAAAAAGTTAGATTTATGACACTGATAGGTGTCCAATGTTAAACACGTCTATTGTGGGTCAATGTCTCCCAGGTATGAGTCTATTAAAATCCATTGCAATTAGAGCAGGGATGAATTAGGCTTACTTTTAGTTCAAGGAGAAGTAGGTTAACTCTGTTTACACACAGACAGTAGGACCATATACTACCAGAGCCCACATATTGCATTTTTAGCAAGATGGCTCCCCCCACCTCTTCCTCTTACTACACTTTTCACCATGTAAGGTTAGAAAAACTGTTCCTCTTACTAAACCCAGCAGTCTGTGTGGTAGCAGAACCATATTAGTTACCACAGAGCAGATAACATGCACCTATCTGCAAGGGCAGATTGAGGGAAGCTAGGTTAACAATGCATTATTACATTTCTAAACAAGGCTTCATCAGTGCAGACAGGGACAGAAATTCTGATTGTACCAAAAACCTTATCAGACTATGCAATCCCCCCAAAATTGCATACAGTAAGCATGTCGCTTACATACTTTACTCAATGAGAAAACCCTCCTCCCCTCCAAAGGGAGCAGCAGTAGAGCATGGACACCATAGACCGTTTCTGCTACTGTGTGTGTGTACACACACACACACACAGAGTCAGGATTAGGTGCCATCCCCTTACTGACAACATACGGTGGGGTTTAAATACCATTCCAATGCTCATCAGTCTCTCTAAGGTAAACCATTCTGGAGGCTGATGAGTCAGTCTCCAATTTGAATGGCTGTCTGCTCTTAAATACGTACTGTCCTTCTGAGTTGTCTCAGTGTATTAAATGTATCCTAATTCTATAACAGTCACATTTAACCCAAGTCAAAAACTCAGTAGCCCATACCATGGGCCCTGTTAATGATCAAAATGAAACAATGAAATAGTGTGTCATTACGGCATCTACTAATATAGAACAGGTTTACTTTGTTTCTAAGTCAAATCTTTAATACAAGACAGGTAGGTCTTATGATCAACTCACAGTTTATCTATTTGGAACAAAGTATGGCACAGATTCCAGATATCTCTCAGGAGCTTGTGTATTCACACACTTTTCCCTCTTTTGCAATGATTATCAATTCGCCAAAAATAGTGTAACAGTCAACAAGGAAGAGTGGAGAAAAACAGATTTAGGAGAAATCTCTTTCTTCTAAGAGGTGAAAGTAAGTGACTTTTCTTCTAGTTCTTTAGTAAGAAACTTTATTTTAGAAAATGCATTCTCTCCTTCTCAAAACAGATGCCAAAAAAAATTGCAATAGCAACCCTTGCATTCAAAGGAAAACACGCAAACTTGATGGCTGAAAATATTCTGCATAAAAATCCAAGACACGAGGCAAAGGTGTGCCCTCCCACACTCATGCCTTTAGGGACTCCAAACCATAAACAGCTTTCAGTGCAATGTCTGTTGCTTCCAGTTTGTGGGGAAACATATGGCCGAAGCTTGTCTTCTGACAGCTAATCTTGTCAGATGTTTGAAGCAAAAACAGTCTCAGCTATATTTAAAATGTCATTGTTAACCTCTGTTTCAATAAGTACAAACAGAATTCAATAAAATGCCAGAATCCAGTGAAGAAAAATGTTAAGTTCTACCCTGTGCCATACACGTTTTAAAAAAATTAGACAAACAGTTTCAGATTTTAATAATACACCCTTTTTAAAGTTTATTTCTGAAAGCAGCTCTTTACGCAAATCAAAAGCAGTTCCTGAGTAACTGCAGTAAACAGCGTCTTAAATGTTATTTTTTTTTGCCTCTCAGCTCTTCTGTTTTGGTTCTTCCTTAATTTTTCCCTAGTTTCAAGTTTAATCACAGGTCCTTTTCCAAAAAACGTGCAAGTTCAGTTAGGAACATTTCCAGGAATCCACATATTGCAGATGTTCCTGCAATATCTAAGAACTGCACATTTGCCAGGTTGTGTTCCTACAGCTATTGCAGATTTCCCTCTCCAACCTTTATAGCGGGAGTCTTCACGTTTTCTTCAGCATACGTCGGGACTGCCACGTGTGGAACTTATTGTAGGCTGTCTGCAACATCTCTTCTATATGATTTATCAACTGAAAGATAAAACAAAGGGATCTTCTCAGTATCTGAGAAACCTGTGCCCTTACTCTGATCAACCATAAATGGGATTGATTGTCGTTTCTCTCAGTATGAGGAATCAGGAGTAACCACTAAAGCCTAGGGCAGGGGTCCCCAACACGGTGCCGCGGGCGCCATTGCGCCCGCCGAGCCCTCGTGGTGGTTTTTTTTTTTTTTGTTTTTGCTCCGCCGGCAGCGCTCGGGGTGTTTTTTTGTTTTTGCTCCGCCAGCAGCGCTCGGGTTTATTTTTTTTAGGCGCCCGCCGGCAGCGCTCTTTTTTTTTTTTTTTTTTTTTTTTGGCGCCCGCCAGAAGGAAAAGGTTGGGGACCACTGGCCTAGGGAGTTGCATCAGGGTATGTGATGTGAGAGGAGAATTGGCCACAATGTTTCAATTACAAAATGTCTCAAAGTTCTATTAGTCAAGTATGGCAGAGTATCAGTAAAGACAGTGGATATGCAGTTAGCTAGTTCAAGGGAAACTATGTGGACGACTTATGTTCAAGTGCTGTACTTAAAAGCACTTACAATAGTCACTGGAAACTAGCTAAACAGGCCATTCATCCAATCATTGAGAAATCAGACTATCAACTTGCAAGATGATAAAAGAAGAAAATTATTCCAGAATGTAATATCCCTACATCCTTTTCTCCATCAACCATAGGTTTTTCTTTTCTTTTTTTTTTTTTTTGGGGGGGGCGGACGGGCAGGAGGATGATGAGAGAAACACACTTAACTATATGTATAATGCTTAATTCTTCTTAACAGAACAAATTAAAAACCCCAAATACAGGAGACCAAAATCTGCCATCCTGTGATAAATATGAGTCAGTTATTTTTTTAAAGATCAATATGCACACAAATAATTGAAATGAGAAAGGATACTTTTTCCTCTTACATTTGTGCTTAAATACTGTCTCCGAATTTTTTCTTGGAATGGACAGAGCTTTGTAACTTGAAATCTTTCCAAGTTACTCTTCATTTTCATAACCTGAAAGACAACAATAGGAAAAAAAGTGTACAAACTCCTTCACATGAACATTTTCTTGCTTTCAGCAAATTGAAATACCTGGAAGCTAGTACCTAGGTTTACTGTAAATATGCACAGTTAGAACAAATTGCTAGGAAGCACTTACTGTATTGAAAATATGATCTCTGATTTAAACTTATGGAAACAAGCACTAAATGGCTATGACAAGATGGCATTCACCCAAGAGTTCTGAAAGAACTCAAATGTGAAATTGTGGAACTATTAACTATGGTTTGTAACCTGTCCTTCAAATCAGCTTCCGTACCCAATGACTGGAAGATAGCTAATGTAACGCCAATATTTAAAAAGGGCTCTAGAGGTGATCCCGGCAATTACAGACCGGTAAGTCTAATGTCAGTACCGGGCAAATTAGTTGAAACAATAGTAAAGAATAAAATTGTCAGACACATAGAAGAACATAAATTGTTGGGCAAAAGTCAACATGGTTTCTGTAAAGGGAAATCATGTCTTACTAATCTATTAGAGTTCTTTGAAGGGGTCAACAAACATGTGGACAAGGGGATCCAGTGGACATAGTGTACTTAGATTTCCAGAAAGCCTTTAACAAGGTCCCTCACTAAAGGCTCTTACGTAAATTAAGTTGTCATGGGATAAGAGGGAAGATCCTTTCATGGATTGAGAACTGGTTAAAACACAGGGAACAAAGGGTAGGAATAAATGGTAAATTTTCAGTATGGAGAGGGGTAACTAGTGGTGTTCCCCAAGGGTCAGTCCTAGGACCAATCCTATTCAACTTTTTCATAAATGATCTGGAGAAAGGGGTAAACAGTGAGGTGGCTAAGTTTGCAGCTGATACTAAACTGCTCAAGATAGTTAAGACCAAAGCAGACTGTGAAGAACTTCAAAAAGATCTCACAAAACTAAGTGATTGGGCAACAAAATGGCAAATAAAATTTAATGTGGATAAATGTAAAGTAATGCACATTGGAAAAAATAACCCCAACTATACATACAATATGATGGGGGCTAATTTAGCTACAACTAATCAGGAAAGAGATTTTGAAGTCATTGTGGATAGTTCTCTGAAGATGTCCACGCAGTGTGCAGCGGCAGTCAAAAAAGCAAACAGGATGTTAGGAATCATTTGAAGGGATAGAGAATAAGACGGAGAATATCTTATTGCCCTTATATAAATCCATGGTACGCCCACATCTCTAATACTGCGTACAGATGTGGTCTCCTCATCTCAAAAAAGATATACTGGCATTAGAAAAGGTTCAGAGAAGGGCAAATAAAATGATTAGGGGTTTGGAATGGGTACCATATGAGGAGAGATTAAAGAGGCTGGGACTTTTCAGCTTGGAAAAGAGGAGAATAAGGGGGGATATGATAGAGGTATATAAAATCATGAGTGGTGTGGAGAAAGTAGATAAGGAAAAGTTATTTACTTGTTCCCATAATATAAGAACTAGGGGCCACCAAGTGAAATTAATGGGCAGCAGGTTTAAAACAAATAAAAGGAAGTTCTTCTTCACACAGCACACAGTCAACCTGTGGAACTCCTTGCTTGAGGAGGTTGTGAAGGCTAGGACTATAACAGGGTTTAAAAGAGAACTAGCTACATTCATGGAGATTATGTCCATTAATGGCTATTAGCCAGGATGGGTAAGGAATGGTGTCCCTAGCCTCTGTTTGTCAGAGGGTGGAGACGGATGGCAGGAGAGAGATCACTTGATCATTACCTGTTAGGTTCACTCCCTCTGGGACACCTGGCATTGGTCACTGTCGGCAGACAGGATACTGGGCTGGATTGACCTTTGGTCTGACCCAGTATGGCCATTCTTATGTTCTTAAACTTAAGCGGTTTAACTGAGCATAATATGCTTCAGAACTGTACTGTGGTAATTTCTACAGTATCTTTGTCAGCAACACTTTACATTTAACATTATTTATCTCTCTGCCTCAAGCCAACAGTGTACTATGATTTTTTTTAAGTTTTGCAGTAGAAGGCCCAAGATATCTGAATAGAAGTTTTCATTTCACATAGTAACCTTCTTTGTCTGATCCAAAATGAGGCACAGTAGTTAAATGCCTTGTCCAAGGTCAAATAGGAAGACAATGGCAGAGCTAGAATCCTATGCTTTGTTTCTGATTCCTCGTCCCATGCTCTAACCTTTTTGAAGTGCGATTATACTCTGCAAGGTGACTAGAATGGCACAATGATTCTGTGGATGTGTGTGAGATTCTACACTAAACTTGCTCAGTTTACACAAGTTCTCTCCTTCCAACCACTGTTATCTTGATTTTGAGATCCAAGGTTGATTGTATTTTCTTGCTGGTTCTCATTACCAGTAATCAGGATTCTGCAACTGGAATATAGGTAATATGACAATTTGAGCCACAAGAATTCAGCCACTTCTTCTGTATTGTGGTTAACAGGACAGCGAAAAACAGATTTAGGCAATAGCATTGGCAGATCACACTCCAATTACGCAGAAGGAGCAGATGTGCTGAGTTAAATATGCTGTTTTTACATAGTGGCTTTCTGTCCATAATCATTTCAGGAGTGAAAGGACAAACATGTAGAGTTATATATACACCACATGATTAATAATGTGATGCTACAGCTTGAATAAAAATACTTTCCATGGTCTCATTACAGAACACACACATGGTTACAAGATACTGACATTTATACTAGCAAGTTTATACCATCAATCCCTCTTACCTTTTCTTCTAGGAATGGTGTATTAACAGGAAAGCAGGACCAGAAGTGTCGCAGTAGCTCCCCAAGTGCCACATACAAGTGTTTCAGTTCAGACTGAACATCATTTGGCACCATCTCTGCAACAGGAAAAGAAATTTTCTAAAAGGCATGTTACTTAAATGATGTAATGTGTAAGTAAAATAAGAGCTAGCTGATACATAGCGAAAGCTGTTTGATACCTGTAACAGGAGCAGTCTAGGGCTCAAACAACTGTATTGTGCCAGTCCCCAAGCAGAGAGTCAATTACACTATTTCTCTATAGTCTATTTATCAGTCTCTTACAACAGACGATCTAGGGCTCATTTAAAAAGTTAAGAACAGAGTGTTTATTAAACGTATCCCCTTGGAGGTAATACGACCCAAAAAACCACCCACAGTGGTTAGGAACACTGGACTTTAACCTGCTGCTACATCCTCCATCTTCTTCCAATGGGGACTGAGGGTGAGAGCCCCCTGAGCACTTCCCCAACCTGAAGCAACCCTATCACAATCCACTCGTGGAGCAGAAGCAGCACAAATTAGTTTGGATCCTACTGACTCACATAACAGCACTGGATCAGGGTCCTTCCCTCCTCATGACGGGTAGGGGTAGGGGGCAAGATCCTGGTGGCAGAGGAGGTAGAGAGACCTCGTACAGAGAAGAAAAATACCGGGAAGGAAAGAGAACAAAGAAGCCATAGGAGTGAAAGAAGCAAGGGAAAAGAATTAGAGACTGAGATGCACAGGAAGAGAAGTTAGGGAAGGAACTCAGACAAAAGAGAAAAAAGCAGAAATGTAAAACAGTCAACGAGGAAGCAGCAGTACAAGGAGCCCCCAAAAGTCTGTATGGAGATAAAATGGGGGAGGGTGGGTCCCCAGCAAACATGATGTACCAGGGCCCCAAATTTCTCTCAATGCTCTCTGCAGTGGCTCTTTAGCCATTGGGGCGGGGCGGGGGGAAGCTGTAGAGGCACAGTCCCAGGAATGCTGGGAGACACTGTGCCTGACTCAGGGTATATGTGGCTGCCGTGCCACACTCAAAGGTGCATGGTGCCCTTGCTCCTGCATGAGGATGGCCTGGCCTGCTCCCTTTGGGAGGTTAGTGCCATTGCAGTGTGAATACTAACTGCATGGAGTCCTTGTGCCCCCAAAATGCAAGGCCTCAGACTCCCATGCAGGGCTGTGAGGGGAAGGATCTTTGAGCCCCTTACACACCTACCTAGGGCTGGGTATAGTTGAGCCCAAGTCTCTAAGGACTCTGTCTTTACTGCTAAAAAAGCTGCATCTTTTACTTCAGGGTAACTACTGTGTCTGAGCTACTCCTGGGTAAAAACAGCTTTTGTTCACACACACGCTGCTCTCTCCTGGCTTCTCACAGGCAGGCAGCAATTTTTTCAGTCTGGTTCAATTAAATACCTAATTGCAGCTCTCCAGAGCAGTCACACGGTCCTTCCCCATGCCAAAGTGTACTGCAAAGAGGTACCATGCAGCAGAGCCACAAAAAAGTAATAACTGTGATCAAGTAATACAAACTCACAGTAACTATCGACAACTTGACCTTGACTTGAAGGTGTCAGCAGAACTCCAAACAGAGGCTGCAAACAATGCCGCTGTTTGAGCTTTATTTCATTAAAGAGCTTACAACTGAGCCTGGCTTCATTATGAAACATGTTCCCCAATACTATTTGCAGGCACTTGTAAGCTTTGACCTATGCGTTACCCCATCACCAGAATTGTGCAATTTAGCTCTCTATAGTACCCCCAAGGTCTTACTACACCTTGCATTTTGGGCGGATCCATCCTACATAGCAACTTACTATGCTTGCTTAATTTGTATTCACTTTAGGGTGACCAGATGTCCCGATTTTATAGGGACAGTCCCGATTTTGGGGTCTTTTTCTTATATAGGCTCTTATTACCCCCCACCCCTGTCCTGATTTTTCACATTTGCTGTCTGGTCACCCTAATTCACTTCCACCCTTTCTGCATTCTTGAGGGTAGAGGAACTGGTGGCATGCTGAGTAAGGTATTATTTTTTAAGAGTGGAGCTGGGGTTGCAGAAGTGGGGTAGAATACAAAATTAAGGGGTTGGAAGAAAAGACAGCAAAAAAACCCAAAAACCCGACAGCATGGGTGGGAAAACCCAGTCCTTTCCCACCCTTTATTGCCCCCTTTTCATCCATTCTGAAGTGCACTCTACACTCTCCCTTGTGGTTACCTGACTGTGACTACTTCTGTCCTTGTTTCTGTGATGCTTCCAGTCAGTGGCTTAGGAAGTGAGAGTGCAAACTGAGCCTTATAGGGACACAGCTTAGTCTCTGCAAGGCTGAAGAGACAGGGGCTCAAGGAGGTATAAGCAGGATCGGTTGAAAGGGGAAGAACTAAAGTGGACACACAGGACCTGTATAGAACAGTTATGCCTCTGTAATCCATAGGAAATATTAACACTGAGCAATTATTTCATAGAGACAAGGTGGATGGTGTAATAACTTTTATTGCACCAACTTCTTTTGGTGAGAGATGAGATTTTGAGCCACACCCAGCTCTTCAAAAGGTACTCCAAGCATCACAGCTAAGTCCATTTAGCTGTGACACTCGGAGTAACTTTCTGAGACCTGAAGAAGAGCTGTGTGTGGCTCGAAAGCTCATCTCTCTCACCAACAGCAGTTGGTCCAATACAAGATATCACTTCACCCACCTTATCGCTCTAATATCTTGGGATTGACACAGCTACAACTACACTGCATACAATTATTTCACAGACTGGTTTGGTTACAAAATCTGTTTCCAAATCAAATCTACAGCTTGCTCCCCTAGAATAAATGAAGCTTTATTTTGTAAATGGCAGAGAAAACATAAGAGCCAAGAAGCTACCTCTCCGCTTTTACACTGTGGCATACTTTCCAAGGCCAGGGAGTGCTGAGTTTTAGCCCTTAACTCAAGGCTTCAGAGCTTTCATTTGTGTTGCTGCTACCTCTTCTCTCCTGTGGTTCCTCACTACTACCACTGCAGAAAGCCAGCAGGAGGATGAGGAGAATACACAAAGCAGGTGTAGAGATGAAAGCACCTAAGTGTGAGCAGAGCTATTGGAGGAGAAAATAGGCTTACTGGCTGTCCTCAACTGACCAGAGTGGCCACGTGGGCTTCACCCTATCTGCTCAAAATGGTTGCAGCAGGTTGGAAGCAGCTAGACAGGGCCTTTCGTGGAGGAGTAATAAATGGTCTTACCTTTAAATAACTTAAAGTCAGACTGACTAACAGAATATTATTTGCTCCTAGCTATTTTAATTCCATTTACCTCAGCACCGGAGCCACCGCTGCCTCCCTATTGGGCAGACTGGATTGCTAGTTTCTTTCAGAATTTTTCCTTTGTCACTTCCGCCTGATAACTTTTATACTTTGCAACAGGATTTTAGATTAATGTCTCTGCATTTGCTTTGTCAGCATAACCTGTTGTATCCAAAAATAAAAAAGCCAGGACACCCCACCGTGGTGTTGGTATAGGCTATACGGCTAAAGGATAACTTACTATGCAAAAACTTACGGTTTATGGCTTGCTGTGTCCCACCCTGCATAAGTGCTCCTCCAGGTGACAGGGCTGTGATGCTGCTAGTAACAGCACCACTGGAAAGAACCTTAAAAAAACAAAAGTCCTTTCATATCATTTTCCCCAGTGACTCGCTTTAAAATATTTTGGGCAAATGAAGTCTTAAAGAAAAGTGTGAATTGCACTGGCTCAGACATATTAATCAGGATGTACATTAATGATCTTAGATTGAAATAATTTTGCAAGTGTAAAAGTAATCTCCCCATTGATGGGATAGGGAATTGGACAGGTAGTTCAACTAAGCATTAACTTATGTTGCCTTTGGAAGTTCCAGGAACCATGATTGGAACAGACCGCACCTGTCCACCAGTATTGCTCTCAAACTGATGTCTTTAGTGTGGGTTCTTAACATGTACATGATATTGCCGAACTGGTGCATGTATTGGATGTAAGTCAAGATCACTCAAACTTTTAATAAGGCAATATAACAATTAAAAGAAAATTTTCACTGGTCCTCATGACTTTACTAGAACTGTGAGGCACAAACAATTGTGGTAATTTAATAAGGGCCAAATGTAAATTTTCTGAGTGCAAGGGATGTTACGAGAACCAGCTGCCCCAGCCAACCTGAAGGCACAGCACACAGGCAGCCATTTGGCAACCTCAGAGATGTAGTAGCACCTGTGTTCTACTTAGTCACAAACCCACTGGCTGTGACCTTGTATTGCCATTGACTCCTCCCCTCCTTGTGCCTGAGGTAAGTGCCACCAGAGAAAGCTCCATCTTCATCTTGTGGAGCTAAGTCCCCATGTGTGGCTTTCTATTCTACCCTGTGCAGTACAGCAATGCTGATTCCACTACATTTGGAGCTTCCTCACAGGTATGAGAGGGCTGTAGGATTTGTCCATCAGTACCAGCAAATCTGGTAGTTACTTGTCTTAATATTACAACTTCAGAGAAGAGCTGAAGTGGTATGGCTAAAACACTGCTCTGCAACTTAATTAAGTGTTGTTCTGATTGAAGACTTCACTTCTAAAACAGTTTCCCACATTATGCAATTTAATAGGCAAAGTATCAGGTTCATCTTGAGGGACAAAACCGTGCAAGTACCATAATTCTAGTAAGTCAAGAAATATCTGAACTAGTATTAAGGAGGAAGTTTTACTTTTCTGTATTTAAATTAAAATGAATTTTCCTACCTGAGTTAGTCTGGGTACATAGGCTTCCATTTCTTCTCTAATACTATGAAAAGAATTAATAATATCCTGACTGGTTGCATATTGCTGTGATTGAATTGGAGTTGGACCATGATAATACCTATGGGAAGAGAAAGGGAAAAACAAAAACACACAAGGTAACTTAATTCCCAGTGGACTAAGATTTATGTAGCAGTTGCACCTCTCAGATTTTAGGTGCAGTACAAATTTGGCTTTTAGCCTCTATTAAAAATTAAATAAATCAGGGATCTGATTGGAAATGTAAAAAAAAAAAAAAAAAAAATACTGCAAGCTTTCAAATTCCACCTACAACCTAAGTTTTTCCCATATGTGACAGCAAAATGAGAAGGGACATGCCATTCTTGATTTTTTGTTATGCAGCTCTTAGGGCAGGTCTATGCTGCATCGGCACAGCTGCAGAGCTCTCCTGTCAGCATAGTTAATCCACCTCTGTGAGAGGCAGTAGCTATGTTGACAGGAGAAGCTCTCCCGTTGACAAAGCGCTGTCTACATGGGGGGATTAAGGTTGGTATGACTATGTCACTCAGGGGAGTGGATTTTTCACACCTGAGTGATGTAGTTATACCGACATAGGTCTGTAGCATAGACCTGGCCTTAATGTCATCACCCCTTTTATGCTTTGCTCAGCACTGGCAGTACTGTCACTTAGACTGTCAGACTCCAGATGAATGGGGCAAGTTCCACCTCTCAGGACTAGTATTTGACAAACACCACTACACCATTGGTTCACGTTTGGAAGGTTATCTTTGCAACTGTCAGGACAAGACAAAAGGGCAGCACATCACAAAAGGAGTGAATCAAACCATTGAGAGTTGTCCCAAGTCAACACCCAAGTAAGATCTGTGTCTGTGCAGAGTGTGCAAATATTTCCAAATGCATCATACCAACAGAAATGCTTATAAGATGTCTCAAACTACATTAATAAGGTAAATGTTAGACTTTCATACTCAGACTAAAATTATGGATCTCTTCTAGCAATAGTTTGTAATAGGTTTACTAAATTCACAAAAGTCAGTATGAACTAAAGATGCAGTTTTGAAAATGGTAACTACTTAAATTTGTTTAAACAAGGTTTCAGATTAATTAAATTTTAACTTAGCANGGTCTCAAACTACATTAATAAGGTAAATTTGTTAGACTTTCATACTCAGACTAAAATTATGGATCTCTTCTAGCAATAGTTTGTAATAGGCTTACTAAAGTCACAAAAGTCAGTATGAACTAAAGATGCAGTTTTGAAAATGGTAACTACTTAAATTTGTTTAAACAAGGTTTCAGATTAATTAAATTTTAACTTAGAAGCACTCAAATGCCATGTAAAATACAAAGCAGATTAGGGACAGATTGATTCTGAATAGATCATAAAGAGATTTATATTAGTTTTAATATGTTGAAACATCCAAAGAACTGCAGTTTTCTTTTATCCATTGAACTTACCGATCAGATTTCTTTAGGTTTAGTGCAATAGTTTTAATGCTATTATTCTTTCCTAAATCTTCATATTCAATAGCCTCCTGTAGCTTCACCTGCAATATAATGAGACAAATCAAAACTAATTACTTATGATATAGTTGCACATACGTAGACTATGCTTTTTTCCTTGTCCATGGTTTCCTAGTAAGAATGGAAAAAACCAAGATAAATGGAAAAAAAGCCCAAGTGGCTCAGATCCTCCGCTTTGGCAGTGCATCACCAGCGTAGGTTGGGAGGAGAGGTGCATAGGTGGCTTTGGCTGCCTTGCACAGTTTTCAGTGACACTGGCTGTGAAGGCCACAAGATCCCTATACTATTTGCCATGGCATAGGGGGAGCTGCGGTATTTTCTCTATGCCACAAGAGGATTACCGCCATATACACCGGTCTTCCTTCAATGGCAGGCTGTTGGCCCTGTGATTAAGATTCCCTCAGTAGCGCAGCACAAAGTGGCCAAACGCTGTGCTATGATCTCAGCCAATATATTCAGCCAAATCCTGAAGACATTTATACAAACAGACAGGCCTAATTTTACAAGTGACTAGCTATCTTGGGTATCCAACCTGACATCTTAAAGGACCCAGGTCTTCAGAAGGCAAGTACTCAGCACTTTCTGAAAGTCAGGTCCCTTTAAGGGTCTGAAACTGGGCACCCAAAACTTAAGACACCCAATAACACTGGTCAGTTCTGAAAATGTAAGACAATTATAATTGGAGTCAATGCTTGTGTGAGGACTTCAGAATTGGGCTGAGTGTTTAAATGCATTGGAAGTTCCGTGGGAACAAATCCTATCGTAAAATTATTTCTAATATTTTTAAATTAAAAAGCACAGAAGCCAAGAAAAACTAAAATGTTTAAGAATTCCAAAATCATTGTCTTGTTATACAAATAATTTTTTAAATGGCATTTGAGAAATTTTAATAAAAGCAGAAACTTGTCAAAGAACCTAGTGTCTGCCAGTTTTGAAGGAAGTGACAGTAAAACTCACTTGCTCTACGAATATATGAACAGGAAAAACATGACTGAAGCCATATTTAGGTAAATGCTCTACTGAAATCCCACGTGCCGAGCTCCCCGCCACCCTCCCTTTTTAAAAAAACATATAGGAATAGGGTTAATGTTTTTAGTGCAGGAATTTAAACCTAGAGCCAGTGTAGATATGTAGCTAAATAAGGTGTTCATTTGTGGTAGAAAATATTAAGGAGCATTAACAGTAGTATACTTAAATATGATACAATGAAAATTAAATGAAAACTGCTTTGGAGATCTCTTGCCTTCTTCATTCATTAAGTGTAGAGAGATTTTTCTTTAGTGCTGTTCAGATATTCATTCCCGCTGAAAACTGCACCATACAGTGAAGTCAGAGCTAGTGACTGCCCCAAAAGCAACTATGGGTATTTTCTAAAAACTATTTGCTACTTGTGTGGATTTCAAGTAATTTGGGGGGGTTGGGGGAAGTGTATGTGCAAAGGTTAAAAGTTAGTGGAGTTTCCCCCCTTAGCTTTTTGGATTGCAGTACACAGTCATTCAAAACATTCTATTTTCTTAGCAATTTTTACATAATTCCAGTAATCTAAGAGAAACACTATAGTTGCCTAATTTTTGTGCACCAATAATCAATCAAATTTGAAACTCATTTTCAGTTGAGCACTATGATTCTGATGCAAGGTCAATCCTTTAAGTTGAAGTATCAAATTAGCATTCTGCTTACTAATAAGTAGTAAGTGTGCATTCCTTCCCCAGTGTATTCAATATATTAATTCCATGCCGTGGCTGCAACTACTACTATCTTAATTCTTTGCCTGGATAGTCTCCTAAAGGTGCTCAGGCACTTACAGTGGTAATACATAAATACAACCACACACAATGAACAGAACATGCCTTTTAAGATCCATTAGAAAGGTATGGGGAAAAATGTCAATGTTCACTCAGTGAAAGAAAAATAACAACAGGAAGATTGTATTATCAATTAAAGTTATTTGCATTTAAATAACTAAAGAGCTCTTTGTCAACAGCATGTTCATCTTAAGGCTGTTGTATTTAATTAATAGTTTACATTCATATCACTCTTCATACTTTTAAGTAGATGATGCTTTATGCAGCTGTTTGCAGTATTATACTTCAACTGGAATTGCAGTGCCAAACTCACATTGTTCATACCTTTTTTATTGGTGGCTGAAAGAAATCTGAATCCCTGGAGTTTCCATCCATACTGCTGGTCTCACTGTAGTGATCATTTTGTGCTTCTCTTAAAATAAAAGACAGTATTAAAAGGAAGTGAACAATAAGTCATTTTGTGGGAGATTGACATTTAGACTGAGGACATGTAGTAGGTTAATCTGTTTCAAAATATATTTAATTCCAAATTATTTCTTTCGAAAAGGTCTCCACTTAAATGACTGACCTATGGGTGTCACTCTAAAAAGGGTCAGTATTTTGTGTGACGGGCAATGGGGATAGGATTCCTCATCTCTGCACAAAGAAAACAGACAGGGAGGTAACAGGACCATAGTGCAGTGAAGCAGTCCTCCTGCCAACTAAAACTTAAGTCACACACGTTGTGTGCTACTGTTAATGCAGTTACATCACATCATTCCCATGCCAGTGTTGGCACACAGGGCAGAAACTACTCTGTCGTTTGCTGCTGCTTCCATCTGCTCTATGGTGTTGAGATCTACTGTTCTGTCTTTCCTTCTAAGGGTTTTTCTTAAGGTTTCTCTTGGACACCCTTGTTTTCTCATACCAGTTGGTTTCTACTTAACATCTTCATGTGGGAGTCCATGTTAGTTTCCAGAGCACAGCTATTCCTTCTGATTCTGGTGGGGACGAGTGGCTGATTTCTCAAATCTCTTTGCCTGTAAACAAGTATTTCCAACCAAATGCCCAGGATCTGTCATAGACAGAAAACTAGACCCCTTTTGAAAATAAGTGCCTAACATTTTGATAGATCTCCAGTTCGAGGCCATATGTTAGCACTGTGATTAAGTTTGAATTCAAAATTCTCAGTTTTGTTCTGGGTATCTTAGATTTCCATACATTAAGTTTAATAAATGCTCTGAATGCCTTTCCTATCCTTGATGTCACTTCCTTCTTGAGGTCTTTGTTGGCCATTATTGTGCTGTCCAGGTAGGTGAACTATTCTACTTTTTTGATGTTTTTGCCTTCAAATGTGATGTTACTGCTTGATGTCTGGGTTTCCAGTATGTTTGTTTTAGCAGATGTCTGTTTTGAGTTCTGCTTGGCATGCTGTATTTGCCAGGTTGTCTTCATTTGTAACTTTTCAGGGGTGTTGTTCAGTACAGCAATATTAGCAGCAAAATCTAGGCTTTCTAGGCATTTGCCATCTATTCATGCTATTTTGTATTGCTAATATACTACTTTGTTATCCAGTCTATGACAATGCTAAACAGCAGTGATAAAATGCGGCCCTCATTTCGTGCCACTCTCCACGTTAAACCATTCTTGGCTGGTTGTTCCCCCTTAGAACACTTCTTATCTCTGTACATGGCCTTGATGATATTGACAACTTTAGCTGGGATGCAGTAGGACTGAAGAATATTCACGCTGTATGTCTGTGCAGGCTGTCAAATGCCTTTTGAAAATCAATGAAATAGGTAAGGAGGGCAGCTTGCCATTCTATACATTCTTCTATGAGGGTGTTTAGTGTGAATATCAGCTCTACATAGGCTCTCAATCCTGTTCTTCTCTAAGCTTTGCATCCACTGCTTCCATCATAGTCTGTAGTATCACACTGAAGAAGTCTTGCCCAACATCACACTGCCACCTCCACACAACTTGTCTGGAGTGTGGGAGTGCTGGGCATGCTACATTCCCAGTATGAGAGTTGCTATTCTCCCTCTAACTGGCACTCTGATCGTGACCGCTGCTGTGCGCATACAAGAGGAAGTACTCCCACACAGAAGGACAGGAAAGTAAAGGTGCCTTAACATCCAGTTTATGCGTTTTGTAGAAAGGAGCAATCTAAGTTTTGGGGGATGGAATGTTTCCTACCAGCAAGGCTTATTAAGGTACAGTATTCCATTTAAATGAAAACACAAATACATCATATGAGCAAATAGAGAAGCACTAAGGGGAAAAATGTTCCCCCTAAAGAACAGATTGGATAAGTTGACTATAGTTGGGTGAGTTTTGCAGGACTCCAGTGGAGAAGGAATCCTTCCTGGGCTGCACAGCAGCCACTACTGCAACAGACTGGTAACTGAGCCACCTCGCCTCTCTAAGGTTTGGCTCGTGGATCTGCATTAGTAGACCCAGTTGCCCTGGCTCTTCTGTCCCCTCCTCCTGAACACTGCAGTATAGGAAGCCCCTACAGAGCTATGCTCAATGTGCAGGTGGTATGAACTCCATGTGAGGTCCTTGCATCCAACCAATCTATCCCTCTGCATGGCAAAAACTGGACCAATTTCACTGCACTCATGGCCTTCTAGGCCTTAATTTGGGCTATAGTTTGGATGAGGTTGTCAAATATTCTCTAAGGTGAATCAGTCAAGGCATTTTTTTTTTTTTAATAAAACATGAAAAAAATCCATGTTTGAGATACAGCACAGAAGAGGAATACAGGAAGGTATTTCCAGCCTGCAATATTTTACACCACCTCGTGCAAAAATAACACGTCTTTAATTTGGGTGGTTGTCATGGCCTTATACATTGAAATGAATTTTAAAAGTAAAAATGGAATCCACACTATCAGATTTGTGTTTAGATCATAATATTCCACAGGCTTCAAGATAACATTTGTAAAATTTCAAGTTTGAGTTATTCGCCAGTTTTGAGAGCTTTTTCCTGTGCTGAAACTTACTGTTTTCTGAGCCCAGCTGCAAGGACCATGGCACTGTGATGATTAAAGCGTTTTATAATGGCAGCATTGCTACTCTCCTTTAAGGACTTTGAGGAGTTTGATGTGGATGGCACAGAGGAAACACCATAACCCTGCAAGTAAAGTAATTAACAGTTTGTTAGGTTATTCCAAACTAAATGCAGCATGGGGTACGGGTCACTTGCAGGTTTAAACTAATGTAAATGGTGAATTCTCTGTAACTTGAAGTCTTTAAGCCACGATTTGAGGTCTTCAGTAACTCAACCAGAGGTTAGGGGTCTATTACAGGAGTGGGTGGGTGAGGTGCTGTGGTCTGCAATGTGCAGGAGGTGAAACTAGATGTTCATGTTGGTCCCTTCTGTCCTTCAAGTCCATGAGTCTAAAAAGTGAGACAATTCCCTATTTTCCATTAGATCAAACATGTAGCAGTGATTCTGCATTTCTAATTTTCTGGGCTTTACTGAATGAACAGCATTGCAGTGTGGTCTAGAGGAATATACATAGTATTGGGAGTCCTCAGGGTCCTAATGCTGGCTCTACTGCTTACGTGCAGTGTGACCTCTTCACCTCCCCACCTCAGTTTCCCCATTTGTACACTGGGCATAGTACCTCCCAACCTCAGAGGGATGTTGAGAGGATTAATGTTGGTTTTGCACTTTGAACATGTAAACCTCTGTATAAATGTTAATTCTTTATTTTCAAACTGTTAGCTGCAATTACCAAATTCTTACAGAAGTTTATAGAAATCCAGCAGGCCAAAGACTATTACGTTTTCAGTAGTAAACAAATGAATAGGAATGTCGTTCACCAAATCGGTCATCTTGTTTTAAATTTTATTAAGTGCTTAGAGATACAGCTTATATCCCTGTAAAACAATATAAAGTTGTACTAATTTGCACTCTGATTCTAGCTACTAATTCTTCTGTTCTACCCATTAAGTCAATGGTATATTTGGAGCTATCAAACATGTCTTATGCTGTGTGTGGTGCAAACTATTTGGTATTTAATATTTTAAATTGATATGAAGAAATGTTGTATATAGTTTTAACTTCATTTTAAGTAAATAAGTTCGACCAAAAATGTGGTAACTTTTATATTTATCTTCACTTTGAACTCAATCTTCCGTATTGTAGGATTCCTGTTTACCAATGCCAGGTAGCCTCTAAATGGTAAGGATTAAATAAGGGGAGGTTTATTTTAAAATGAAAAAGCTGTACAAGAATGCTTCTAGAAGCAAAGTCAGATTTTATACCAGTGTGCTTAGGAAGCCAGCTGAGGTAATGCAGCACCATAGAATAAAAAAAAAAAAAGATGCATAGTGCACACACTGAGAATACAAGTTCTGATTCTCCATCCACCTACCCCAATGTATATCAGAAGTAACTCTATGCAGTTACACTGGTGTAGAACTGATGTGATTAGAATCAGACCCAGAACATCAACACAAAGAGGAGAAATTCAGTGACAAATTAGCATTGGGCACCAGAAGTTGTTCAGTGGAAAGTTGTATTTTAGTATTGTTTGTGGTCCTTTTTTAAGCTAATAAGGTGATCCAGTTTTAAAGTGTAGAAACTCCTAGATTTTTTTGTTTTACAGTCTCTGTACTTGCCTCATCTAACGATTTATCCTCCAAGGCCGTTAAATCTAGCAGTGGATTTTTCACCCCTTGAGACACCATGGTTTTTAACCCTATGAGAAGAAAAAAAACCAATGTTTTCTTGCAAAGTAGTATCTAAACGAGAATATCTGTCAACACTCAGGGTTGATAAAGCGTAAGCCTCAAAGTTATCTGCACTTCAGTACCTTGATATGATTCCATAATTTTCTTACACAACATATAGTACTAAATTACTATTAGACACCAATATACGTGCAGGAAATGTATTTCTAAAACAGCACTAGTTGTTGCTAAACTTGAATTTGTAGTTTAAACAACCAACATGTAAGATATCTGGTACACTTTGGATTATATGGGTTTGCAGGAACCAGTGAACTTAACACTACAGGTATCAAAAAACCAAGGCTGTATCTATTTTAGAACACAGGTATTTCTAAAAAGTACCATGATTTTTTTTTAAATCCTCTGAATATGTTCCATGGTTGGGAAAAAGGGTAGTGTCAGAAGGTTTTGCATGTGTCCAAGTGCTATTATGTGCAGTAACTTTCAGCCCTTTACAGCATCTATCATTAAAGTCAGTCTTTTGCTCTGTATTTTTGAAAATTATTGTAGGAATAATTCTAACTAGTTCCAGATACTCCCCCCCCCCCACAATTCTGAACATTTTCTAGTAATTTATCAATGGTACTGCCTTCAATATAGGGTATTATATTTAATTTTTTAAGTAGATAGTATTAACTAGTGGTTAGAATAGGGAACTGGAAGCCATAACTCCTATGCTCTATTTCCAGTTCTGCCACTGTCTTGCTGTGTGATCTTGGGTAAAACAGTTAACCTTTTTATGCATCACTTCACCCATCTGATGATGATGTATGGCTTTTGTTTGTTTTTGCTTTGGGATTGTCAGATGAAGGACACTATCAGAATGAAAAGCATTCAATATTTATTAGTATATTAAAGGATCTAGTCTTCTCTCCATAGATGTGTGTATCATTCATGGATTATACACATGCATCAAGAGAAGATGACATTTTCAGAATATAACTGTGAAGTCTTTCACCTCTCGGTCATTGTTTCAAATATGGCCCAGAACTGTGATGGTCAATAAAAGAAGAACATATTCAAGTGGCCTGTGAAAGAAACCAATCTTTATCCACTTTCTAGAGAACTGATTTATCACAAAACCCACATCTGTTGCGAGTCTCAGCAGAGACATCACAGAATAAATAGTCACGTGAACAAAATTATGCCCTACTATCAGAGGTACGGTTAAGGCCCCTTGGTTGTACATTATGAGGAAACTTTCACTGACATTATTCATGCTGCATGAGTTGTGCATAAAAAGTAGTTTCTAGTGCTGGCATCTTAAGCACTAATTTGTTTCTAAGCATTTTAGTATGGGACCTGAAATGTCTTCCATAATCAGATACTGTAAATATATAAACATTCAGGCTGATCAACACTGTCCAAAGATTACATCATAGGTCTTGGCTCCTGACATCTTGCAGCATTTATCAAATAACAGGACAAATACATTATTTTTAAAAATGAGAATGTTGGTTTTATCTGATTAATGTGGCTTTCAAAAAACTTAGCCACAGTATACTGAAACTTCAAAATTAATTAAAAAAATAAAGCTAACACCACAATCACCTGTTGCAGAGAAAGAAAAGCTTACCTTTTTCATCCATTTTGGCACATTCAGCAAAGAGGTCTTTTGAGCCTGTATTCAGCCTATCTCGATGGAAGTAGTGAGACTGGAAAAATCGTGTCCAGAATTCTTTTTCTGTCATATTATGTGGAACATTTTCTGCATATTTCACTTTTACTGCAAACAAACCAAAGTGCTTATAAGCTATTTTGCAATTCAAGATACCGTTTTACCTGTCAGTGTGTGATGGAAAATGATTTAAGCTTATGTTGAATAAGCGTAAACACATGCAACTTACTAAAAAGATATGGAGTTTGGATTTTAAAACGAGATGGCAATTTATGCAACAAATGGAAATTCTGTCATGCCCAACAATGCTTATAATGTATTGGAAACAAACACCAATAGCATATAAACTTTGAAAATGGTATAGCTGGGCACCTCTGGAAAATTTTAAATGTCAGAAGTCTAGTAATGTAAGAGGAATCCTTCGATATTGTTCCCAAGATGGACTGGTTCTTTTTCATCCAGGACTGATCAAACTAATGTCAGTATCAGGGTCCAATCTAGCATTTGTAAATCAGATAATTTACCAACAATCTCTCATTAGAAAATTTTAGAGTAGTTAAAATAAATCCTTCAAATGGAGAGTGACACTTGGGCATGAACATTAACTCATGGCTTAAAGGCAAAGTAAACTGAATAATTCAAGAGTCTCTTTTTAACCTCAAGCCTTAAAATTAAGGCTGTCAAACGATTAAAAAAATTAATCGCGATTAATTGCATGATTAAAAAAATTAATCGCATGATTAATCGCACTCTTAAACAATAGAATACTGTTTAAATAGTTTGATATTTTCTATATTTTCAAATATATTGATTTCAGTTACAACACAAAATACAAAGTGTACAGTGCTCACTTTATATTTTTTATTACAAATATTTGCACCGCAAAAAACAAAAGTAATTGTATTTTTCAATTCACCTAATACAAGTACTGTAATGCAATGTCTATCATGGACGTTGAACGTACAAATGTAGAATTATGTACAAAAAAATAATTGCATTAAAAAATAACAATGTAAAACTTTAGAGCCTACAAGTCCACTCAGTTCTACTTCTTGTTCAGCTGATCGCTCAGACAAACAAGTTTGTTTACATTTGCAGGAGATAATGCTGCCCGCTTCTTGTTTACAATATCACCTGAAAGTGAGAACAGGTGTTCGCATGGTACTGTTGTAGCCGGCACTGCAAGATATTTGTGTCAGATGCACTAAAGATTCATATGTCCCTTCATGCTTCAACCACCATTCCAGAGGACATGCGTCCATGCTGATAATGGGTTCTACTCGATAACCATCCAAAGCAGTACAGACCAATGCATGTTCATTTTCATCATCTGAGTCAGATGCCACCAGCAGAAGGTTGATTTTCTTTTTTGGTGGTTCAGGTTCTGTAATTTTTGCATCGAAGTGTTGCTCTTTTAAGACTTCTGAAAGCATGCTCTACACCTCGTCCGTCTCAGATTTTGGAAGGCACTTCAGATTCTTAACCCTTGGGTGGAGTGCTGTAGCTATCTTTAGAAGTCTCACATTGGTACCTTCTTTGAGTTTTGTCAAATCTGCAGTGAAAGTGTTCTTAAAACAAACAACTTGTGCTGGGTCATTATCCGAGATTGCTATAACATGAAATATATGGCAGAATGCGAGTAAAACAGAACAGGAGACATACAATTCTCCCCCAAGGAGTTCAGCTACAAATTTATTTAATGCATTATTTTTTTAATGAGCATCATCAGCATGGAAGCATGTCCTCTGGAATGGTGGCCAAAGCATGAAGGCACATATGAATGTTTAGCATATCTGGCATGTAAATACCTTGCAATGCTGGCTACAAAAGTGCCATGCGAATGCCTGTTCTCACTTTCCGGTGACATTGTAAATAAGAAGCAGGCAGCATTCTCTCCCGTAAATGTAAACAAACTTGTTTGTTTTAGCGACTGGCTGAACAAGAAGTAGGACTGAGTGGACTTGTAGGCTCTACAGTTTTACATTTTGTTTTTGAGTGCAGTTATGTAACACAAAAAAAATCTAAATTTGTAAGTGGCACTTTCACGAGAAAGAGATTGCACTACAGTACTTGTATGAAGTGAATTGAAAAATACTATCTTTTGTTTGCCATTTTTACAGCACAAATATTTGTAATAAAGTGAGCACTGTCTACTTTGTATACTGTGTTGTAATTAAAATCAATATATTTGAAAATGTAGAAAAAGATCCAAAAATATTTAATAAATTTCAATTGGTATCCTATTGTTTAACAGTGCGATTAAACTGCGATTAACTGATTATTTGTAATCGCGATTAATTTGAGTTAATCGCATGAATTAACTGTGATCAACAGCCCTACTTAAAATATTTCCAGACCCTACAAAAAAAAACACTGAAGAAAGACCATATAAGAAGTGCAGAAGAGAGTATGAGGGAATGTTCAGAAGCCCTGCACATTTTACCAACAGAAACAAGTGTAGGACTAACCCTCTAGTCTTCTAATGATAAAACATAATAAAGTCAACTTAGAGTGCTTTGTATCACATATGTATTGATTTTTCTGCCTACCTGCAGGATACGTCCTGAATATGGATTCAATAATATCTGAAGTTAAGTTATACCTCAGACCATTGCAGCCATCCGTTTGAGGCCGAACATCAGCCTACGGGAA
Source organism: Platysternon megacephalum (assembly GCA_003942145.1). Classification (NCBI taxonomy): domain Eukaryota; kingdom Metazoa; phylum Chordata; order Testudines; family Platysternidae; genus Platysternon; species Platysternon megacephalum. The sequence goes on along the minus strand of QXTE01000066.1, from coordinate 3,828,649 downwards.
TAATGTAAGAATATTGTCATAAACTGGGTAAAACCTTATGTGTTGAGTTAAAACCTTGTTAAAACTGATGTGTGAACCCACATTTAAGATAGTTGTAAGAGAGAATTAACCTATATAAACAAAAACAAAATAGCAGAGTGGATAGTTTTTTTTTTTTTTTAAAGCCACAGTACAAAATGAAGAGCAGCTTTGATTGTCTCTTAAGGACACTAATTTATTTGCTCACAGCAAATGTCTTTCACTACAAAATTGTCTTTTCAGGTGGAAAGAATGATTTATCAATAAATATTAAAAGGACTGAATACACATATATTTCTTGGCTAAGAAAAGATTAAGGGGAGGGTGAATGATAGCCTACAAATATCTGAAGGTATAAAGAAAAAGGGCAGAGGAAGGATCATACAAGGAGTAAGAGAATGAAACTGAAGGGGAAAATTTAGGTTGGTTATCAGGAAAATCTTTCAGATGGAGGTATAGCAGAATATGGAAGTGTAACAGGAAATAGAGGAAACCTCCTTTCTCATGACATTTATAAATAGACCAGACAGAACACTTTAGTGTATATGCAGAGAACAATCCTGCACTGACAAGGAGATTGGCTTAACTTCTGAGACTATGGAAAGATAATGAATACTCCTGTTTAAAAGTGGGGAATTTCACTTAAAAAAAAACACAAAAAAACCCCACCCCACACATTAAAGCTCAGGTCAGGGCCCTTTTTTTTTTTCCCTTTTGTTTTTCATTACGTAGAAAAAGATTTCAAAGCAATTGTATTTGGGGTAAAATTTAAATTTTAATTCATCCACATTTTACAGAGAAAGTCTAGCCAAGAAATAAATGTTTTTGTTTTAAAATCCTTCCTATGTTATGTAGGTCAAACGTACCAGAAAAGCTGCAGAGATGCCCACATCCTGCTTACTAGGTGCCACAGAATTATCCACAGCATTCAAGCTTAAACGGTTGGCCCAGAATTCTTCAGCACTAATTACTTGGCTCACAACGAGGTCTTTATAAAGCTGAAACAAAACAGGATCTTCTTGCAGCATTCTAGTAAAAGAATTTATTGAATAAAATTGAAACATTCCACACTAATTCATCAGGATTTCCATGTCAATAAGCCATTTGGGTTCCTGAAGGGAACAGATCATAGTGAGGTAAGAAACGCACAGCATTGTCAAAGAAAAGTTATAATTAGTTGTACAAGTGAGATATTGAGGCCAATACTGCTATTCATATTGGCCAAAGGGGAGAAACTAAGGGTTTGTCTGCATGGGAACACTCAGGGAAGTGAAGAAAAATCAACTGAAGGTGTGAAGTTCACAAGCATTAGTTTAAAAGGCATTAAACCCCTGTGTGGTCACTCATTCAGAAGTAAAATGGCCATAGTTCACTATAGCTTAATCCTCACTTAAGAAGAGTCCACCCAGGTTTAACATGCTTTAATTTATGCACTTTAATTTCATATCTTTAGTTGATTCATCTTAACTTTTGTGAGTGTCCTTGTGTAGACAAGCCCTAAACAGAAACAAAGCTGCTGGACAAGGGGTAGTTTTAATGGGGAAAAATGGTGATCCCTAGAAAGAAGATGGTGGCCACAAAAAGAAAAAAGTTACTTGCCTTCTAGCAACTGGAGTTTGAAAGCTATTAATCTATAGTCACTCTTGGTGCCCACATGGTTGAGATCGGAGTCTTAGTCTTTTGGCCAGCACTGTCCAGTGGGGATGCACATGCACCCTGAGTGTCCTCATGCTCCTGTTCCAAGGATATAAAGGGCAGAGCATGCCCAACTGCCACTATTTCCTTCACCATCACAGAATCCAGACGTTCTAGGACTCCATAGTAGCAGGGAAGAAGGATGGGTCACGGAATATACATGGAAAATACATTTCAAAGAACTTTTTTTCCCCTTAAGTGGTTGTCAATATATATTCCATTCTTGGTGACTCACAAGCAATGACCTGATGCAAGTAGGTAGGTGCCTGGAGTTTACGTAAAGATCGCAGCACAGCATCAGACCTCAATGCTTCTACCCGGGAACAGGTTTACTAAAGTATGGATTGAACCACAAATAATTTCTTTTCAGGTGTCTGAAATAGGTATGCTTTGCCAGGAAGCTGTTGGGTATCTAAACTAGCTAATTTGTAACAAATCTTAATACAGACTAAAACACACATGGATAGCCTCTGGGCTGATGCTGCTCAACCTTTCATTCTCTCAGCAAATGCTGTAATTGATTCAGAGAGGTCCTGAAGGATTTAGTCCTTTGCAAATAAATGGATAGAGCTCTGCAAATAATTTAAGGTGTGCAGCCTAACCTTCCCCTGATTAATATGCGACTTAGGAAAGAATATTGGTAAGTGAATCATTTGGGCAAGAACTTGGGATGGGGTGTGAGTGATACCCCTTATCTCTAAGAAATATGGTATAGGGAGGTCCTGTCATAAGAACCTGTATTGCCCCAACTCTAATTAGCTGATGTAACTGCTACTAAAAAGGATATTTTCATAGATAAGTCAAGCAAGGGCCTAAGGGTTCAAATGGGAGGAGGGGAAAGAGCATTAAGTATGCCACAACCACATTAAAGGTCCTATGGACTGGGAGGTTTCCTTATTGATGGAAAGACATATATAAGGCCTTTAAGGAATTTCACCACAAGGGGGTGGGAAAAAACTGTAGTTTTCAATGGGGGGCGGGGAAGGTGTAATAAGCAGAAGGGGCTACGAGGCGCACTCTAACAGAGCTAATCAACAGTCCCAAACTCTTTAGAGCAAGAAAGAAATCCAAAACAGGAGGGACACGGTTGTCAATAGGCTGGATCTTTTCCATTTAGCAGCATAAATTAGTCCTATTCTGGACTAACACATGTTCCTCAGATGTCCAGAATGATCTCGCTGTCTGACATCCACTCAGTAGCCAGTGAGATGGAGGGAGGCTGGATTTGGATGCGAGTTGTTCATGTTGTCTTGAAAGATTAAGTTTGATAGAAGAGGAAAGGTTTTCAGTGGATGAACTGATAACAGCATCAGCTCCAGGTACCAAAGCTACCTCGGCCAGATAGGAGCTATCATGATAACTGTGGCCGCAACCTATCTGCTATTCCTCAGCACCCTGGGAATCAGGGATTGGCTGGTAAGCATACATCATCCCTGGGGAATCAATGAATGAGGAGTGCGTTTAACAGAGATCCTGGAGCAGAATCTGACATACTTCTTGCTCTTGTCTGTTGTGAGTAGGTCTATTGAAGGATGATCCCACTCCTAGAAAATGCAGCAGACAACAGAATCCTTGATCATCCACTGGTGGTCTGATGAAAAATGTCTGCTCTAGCAGACCATTAGAGCATTCTGTAGACCTGGAAGATACTTGGTGCTACACGCACCAATTCCATAGCGAAACCACATCCTTTTGCCATAATGGGGATGAATGGGCCCCTCCCTGCCTGTTTATATAAAACATGGCCATTGTGTTGTATTTCATAACTTGTCTAGTCAGTCCTTGAGTCAATGGTAGGTATGCTTGTGAAGAGCTCAAGGCTCCGATATGTTTATATGTAGTAGAAACTCCTGATGATGGTTCAGGTATGCTCCCCAACCCTGAAAGGGACAGGGAGATGGAGTTGGGCATAGTATGGAACTGTAGAGAATATCCAGCTATGAGTATCTCTGTTATCAGGTTCCATGACTCCTTGAAAAATTGAAGAAGATTCCCAATTGCATGTGTGTAGGGAGTGGCACAAGAAGGAAGGGTGTTGATCCAGTAGACTGATCCGAGCGACTCTCAACCAACCCATTGAAATAATCATTTAGATATAGACGGAGAATGGGATGAAGTCATAGCCAAGGCAGAAGAGCTCCTTTTTTGAAAATGCTGGCTTGTTCTTGGAAGCTTTGAGGCTCTCTGGTGAAAGAAGGTACCAGATGATGGTCTCTGTTTGGCATAAGTATGAGGTCTTCCCTATTTTGTCCAGGGGGGAGTCTGCCCTGCTTGAATTGGAGGCTGGGTGCATTGAGTGGTCTAACAAAAAAAAAAAAAAAGTAAGATGCATCTCCCAAATCTTTAAAGTCTTTTGGGCCACAATTAACTTAACTTGAGGGGGCTGGACTAATGGGATCAGGTGATAATAAGCTGAACCTCTAGGCCTCATAAAAAGGCTTGAGAGAGAACAGTTGGAGAGGAAGCTGTGCCAGGGGCCACAGACAGCAAGAACCTCCTGGAGGGATAAGGAACCACAGGGAGCAAGTTAAGCTCCTATGGGAGGCCTTGAGCTACGAGTCTGCAAGAAGCAGGAAGGTCCTTGGAATGAGAGACACTGCTGGGGAACCTACTATGAAAATGACTCCAGGAAAAGCAGCCTAAAAATCAGTGCTGTATTACAGCCACAGGGAAGGATTTAAAGGAGGGCTGTCAATTAATTACAGTTAATGCCTGTGATTAACTGAAAACAAAATTAACATGTTAATATTTTTAACAGTATTAATTGCATATCTCTGGGAGGGGAAAGAGGCATCAGCCTTGGAGGGACCCTACAGTGCCCGACCAGGTGCAGTTACCCAATCTGCCTCCGGAGGGCAGGAAGAGAAGAGAAGAGGAAGTGGCTCCCATCCCAGCTCTGGTGGAGAGGAAGGGATTGTGACCCCACTGCCCCCAGCCGGCCCCTCGCTCTGGGGACCAACCTCCCCCTACACCCTATTGTCCTTGGCCAGCTCCTTGCTCCAGGGACTACCCCCTCCGTGTTCCATTGCCCCCGACCGGCCCCTTGCTCGGGGGGGGGGGGGGGGGGGNCCCAAAAGGGGCAGAAGAATTGTTTGTCTGACCTTCTGGTTGGACCTTTGCTATCCAAGAGAGAGACTGGACTTTAAGTGTGACCAGGCCGTAGCGCCAGATTGCTCGAAGAAGACGACCGCTGCAGAACAGATCAGCCAACAAAAGGAAGTGCGGGACTGGAAGAACCCCTGCGATGTTGTGTACTGACATGAGGAGGAGCTCATATAAAGAACAGCTGTTCTTGTGCATGTCTGTCGTTGGGTGAAAGTTGCTGTCGGAGCTCCTGGACAGCTGTTCTTTATATATTCTAGGCCAAGACAAAAAGGAATCTGGTATGCCCATTGTTAACTGGAATTGCTGCCTGGCAAAAGGGACAATACTTAAAGCCATGTAATTTAATCCTCACTACTGACAAGAACATCCTGATCAGAGGTTCTGGGGGAGGGAGGGAATCAAAATAAGGAAGGTAAAAATTTCCAAACTAATCAAATAACTATCCTAGCACTAATACACACACACACAATTATCTATAAAGACTATGAAAAAGGTTGCATTGAGACGTGGACACTGAGGAGCTCCATTTTGCACTTATGGATGGTCAGAAGGAACTGAGCGGCAGGGGGACCCACTCTGCCCTTCATGTCCTTGGTACAAGGACACTCAATNAAGGTTGCATTGAGATGTGGACACTGAGGAGCTCCATTTTGCACTTATGGATGGTCAGAAGGAACTGAGCGGCAGGGGGACCCACTCTGCCCTTCATGTCCTTGGTACAAGGACACTCAATGTGCATGTGCAGCCCCAAAGGACAATGCTGGCCAAAAAAGACTCCAGTCCAAGCACATGCTCAGCAAGCAGAATATATACACACCTCTACCCTGATATAACGCGGCCCGATATAACATGAATTTGGATATAATGTGGTAAAGCAGCGCTCCGGGGGGGCGGGGCTGCGCACTCCAGCGGATCAAAGCAAGTTCGATNACCTCTACCCTGATATAACGCGGCCCGATATAACATGAATTTGGATATAACACGGTAAAGCAGCGCTCCGGGGGGGCGGGGCTGCGCACTCCAGCGGATCAAAGCAAGTTCGATATAACGCGGTTTCATCTATAATGTGGTAAGACTTTTTGGCTCCCGAGGACAGTGTTATATCGAGGTAGAGGTGTATATGGACAAGAACTCAAATAGCCTATGTTTTGTTTCCTTGTAGGCAGTGTATTTATTGCACTTCACATGTTAAGTCAAGACAGTTAAAGAAGAATTTCCTACTAATAGTCTCACGTTACCCTATCAGAAATTCCAATCTAGAAATACTACAGAAGTAGACAGAAATCAGAGTTTGAGGTTATTTAGAAATGGGTAGTTTAAAAAAAGCCTAATTACTAATGAAATAGCAAATTCTAGCCTGCAAACCCTCCATCATGTCCTTTCTAAATGGATACCATGAGGAAAAATTCAAATATTTTTTTTTTAAAACACAAAACTGGAGAGTGTTTTCCAATACTTCAAAATTATACAACTGTTCCTACTCTTTAAAAATACTGTAATATTTAATGAACTGTGCACTCAAGTCTTATTTCCACCCTGCTGAACACAAGTCTATTTAGAAAAATGGTATAGCTATGTTCAATTTAGGAAGGAAACTGATTGGATAGAAAAAGTATTTGTAGTCCAGGGTTGGGGAGGAAATGAATAGATTCCAATGCATCATTTATCTTGCTCTGCTTGGCTGCTAGAAGGAAGTAATTTCTAGTCTCTCTCTCTCTCTGAAATCCATTGATCCTTATGAGGTAACAGGTTAGTCACAAAGCTTTTAACAAAATAAATGGCTTGCTTACCTAAGTCCTGTAACATGAAAATATGAAATTCAGAGGAATTTTACCAGAATCTAAAGCCGACAGATTTTTACTACTGAAGTAGAACACATGCAGCACTCTTGTGCTACAGCAATATAGCTCAAGAACTGTTCACAAGTCACAAGCAACATTTATGTTGTAATTAGAGAGGGGGAAATGACAGATTCCTTTTTGAAGATCTTCTCCCTCTCCCTGCCACTTTACCTGTTCTTTTCCTCAAGTTCTTTATTTGCTTTCCTCTTGAATTTGGGTAACAGCTGCTGAAGAAGGTCCTTCACTGCATCTCGCTCCTTCACTGCTGTGCTTTCATTAGAGAAGTGGAAGTTGGTTGTGTCCCCTGCATGCAGTACCAGCTGTAGCTGAATTTTAGCCTTTCCTTCAGGACTGATTTTCTGGCCTAGAATATATAAAGAACAGCAATTAGTGATATAAGTACATTTATGTAACAAACTTTCTCCCCAGAGCATTCATTTATATGCTGTTATCTGCATCATCCCATTAAATCCTGATATCCCACATTGGTGGCATTATAGCACATTTCTTCCAGCCCTGGAAGGGAAGCATGCAGCTGCCCCTACAAGTTAGCTTTAAAAGCTGCATCTCACTTTTCCCACTGCAACCAAAGACATCCTGAGAGGCCCAGATCCTGAGCTGCAGCAGAGTACTCCTTGGCCACCTTTATGTTCCACCTTTGCTAGTTTTCTAGCAAAACTCAAAGCAGCCCTCAGGTCCCTCCAAGTTGCAGGGCCTAGCAATGGCTCCAAGGCGCTGCTTAGAGCAGATGGAGATCACTAAGGCATAAGGATGCCTGAGCCCTTCCTCCTTTCCCATAGCCACAGAGAAAAAGTAGATATAGGACCAACTATGGGAGATCTACACTGCCCATAGTGCATATCTACCTGCTTCTACATGGAGGCATTGTCCTATTTGCACTGTTTCCCTAAAGTCAGCATAAGCTGCCCTACCACACCTCAAGATCTGAGCCCACAAACAACAAAGGGAGCATCTTTCAGCTTCCTATGATTCTCTCTATGCCTACAGAAGTAAAGGCCGGAATTTGAGAGAACGTTACTCCATTTACTCAATGTCTGTAAGAACTGATATCTCCCCCTCCAGTCTTCTAAACTACAATATGTAAATGCTATGATAGGCTCAATAGCTGGAGAGGATAATAGCTTCACACTACTTCTAGCTATAAAATAGGTGAACAGACTTTCTAAATGGTTATTAAGCAGATATCTGTTAGAGAGCACTGCATTTTAGAGTTTTGACTCAGCATGATTAACAGCTACACATACCTTTTAAAAATGTTGTAACAATCCTATATGAATTTAGATAGCATATGTTCTAGGGCTACTGACAGAAAAAGATGTATGCAATTTGCAAGGGTTTGTGTTTTTGGTATTGAGTATGGACAGACAGCACTAATCTGATGCAGGCACAGCACAAGCAGGCACTATGGAAACTCAGTTTTGACTTACAGCACACTACTGTTTCAGTTGTGGGTGTTTATTGAACAAGATTACTAGTCAAGCCAAACTGTCAAGTAATTTTGGAGGACACGGATGATATGAATGAACTTATTTTCAGCTGTGACCCCACTGTATATCAGATTTTAATCTAGATTTCCAAAGATGAGAGGCTAGTATAATAAACCATCACACCACATAACTCTACCAAACTTTAATCAATTTACATCTAACTGTGAGCTGAGTTTTTATAGAATAGACTGTTGCAGAGCTAGATGCACATCCTAATTAGCCGAAAAGTGGTTAGGTCAGGGGTCGGCAACCTTTCAGAAGTGGTGTGCTGAGTCTTCATTTATTCACTCTAAGTTAAGGTTTCGCGTGCCAGTCATACATTAATGTTTTTAGAAGGTCTCTTTCTATAAGTCTATAATATATAACTAAATTATTGTTGTATATAAAGTAAACAAGGTTTTTAAAATGTTTAAGAAGCTTCATTTAAAATTAAATTAAAATGCAGAGCCCCCTGGACTGGTGGCCAGGACCTGGGCAGTGAGAGTGCCACTGAAAATCGGCTCGCGTGCCACAGGTTGCCTACCCCTGGGTTAGGTAGTTCCCTCTTAGACCCCATAAATCCTGTATCCCCCAAAACAAGACATATGGCCTAGGTGATTTTCCATTAGACTACAGTACATATTTCTGCTTCCAAGCTATTGCAGAGATTGTTAGCAAATTGGGAAAATGAAAGAAATATTTAAGAAATTTGGGGTCTATGTTAAAAACACCTGAAAAACTTTTGAATTGCAGAATCTTCTATGCCTTCAATTTACTCCTGGATCCACTCATGTTTGCCAGAAAGAATAATCTAATGAAATGCCCAAATTGGCCAAATACATGTAAAATAACGTTTGAATCTTATTTAAATATCTACTGAGAATTTGCATACAAGAGCAATAAAAAGAGCTTTCACTTACATTTTATATCTGCATACATATGGCTGACTGTGAATCGGTCTTTGCCTTCAGGTGCCCATGCTATCCTTTCAGCCATAAGGTAGAGAGCCCCATCCTGTTTCTTTTGACGCACCTTCTTTACTATCAGTAACACTTCCTCAGATGATGTTGCCATGATGGCTATAAGGTGCTATTAAAAGCACATGGTACAGTTAGTTACTTAATTCAATAGCAATTAGTACAGTATTTCCATTGACAGATTTTTTCCAGTATTCCAACTTGTTTCAAGGCATCAAAACTTGCATTTGCACTTCAATACTTACATTCTGTAAACTAACAGCAGCATACAGTCACTGTCCAAGCCTTATCAGACAAACACTCTGGGCTCCACTTTATACATGCAGTCAAACTTTTTCGGATTAAATAAAATAGTCACATACAAATATAATAATCCACAGCCATATTATACTTAGATTTCTTTTCCAAACCTCCTTGTGCTCCAGCTACACCTACATTTCATCTAATTCCTATATTTTCTATTTCTCTTTTAAGTTTCTTTACCAGTTTGTCAAGTTGTGAAGAGCGCTTATACATCAGAGAGCGTGTACACTCCAAATCCCCGGTGGCATTTCATAGTGCTTTCCTTTTGTGATAGGAACTTTATATGTTAAAACTACTTGGAAGGGGAGAGGGACGAAAGTATCGTAGACTTACAGGTTCTTGCAACTGTACCTCCGAAGTAAAAAGATGAACTAGTTACTTTCCCCTTCCTTCAGCACAATCCACTGATTACCATGCAAGACTTGAATGTGACTTCAGACACAATCATAATTTTAACTGGCCTATTTATTTTGTTCCAAAAATACTCAGGATCTAATCTTGTATCCACAGAAAGAATGAGAGTTTTGTCATTGACATCAATAAGCCCTTCTGTAATTGGGAAGAAGGATAACGGGAGTGCCAATGTCTTTTTTCCTTTATAGTTTTCCCAAACTTACATTTCTCAAGAGAACAGATAAATAGTAACATACAAATTTTACTATATTCCATCACTACAAATTTCATTCCTATCAGAATGACATGAAGTTCCCTTCCGTACTATATCCTTTAAATATTTTATTCCCATCCTACTCCTGCAGTTTTTTTATTTGCTATGTACCTTACTGCCCCTTCCTCACTTTGCTACCAGTGTATTAAGTAGTTTTAGAAATCCTTTCAATACTTATATTTTAATTGCCAAGATCTACATCGATACTTTAAAAGAACATCTGTACCATATTTTACCACCTATTATGAATAGGTATCAGAAATCAATATACATATCCATTTATACTTACTTATGGATATGTTTTTTACCTGGATTTTAAATACTGTACAACTTTGAAAATAAAAATGATTGTTTTAAACTTGAACATCTGTATGGATAATTAGTAATGACCAGCACTCTGCTCAGTGAAAATCTTACAAGCTGAGCAATTAGACAAGTGTGTTAAGTACAATATTTATGAGATAAGATGTTTAGTCGTAAGATGTATTTGCACTTAGGTTTTGATCCAGAACCAGATCAACAGGTTTGCTATTGACTTTAATGCTGCAGTATTGGGCGCGTATATGATTTCTGCCTGTTTGTGACAAAACTGTGGTAATCACTAGAATACTTGGTAAAATATCAGCTGTTACTGGTTTTTCTAACAAAGACTTAATGTTTCTGGCACAGTACTTTGCAGTATGCAGCTTCTGATTGCATAATATACCACAAGTGGCTTGTTCCATTGTCTGGGAAACTGAATGCACTACCTCAGTGCTTTTCTGTTCTTTTTTGGTCATTGCTACTTCTTTTGCTTTTATGCCTCTGTTATAACTGCACTTTAAAGATGACAGCTCTGACATAACTGTCTGCAAACTACTCACAAGTAGCAAACATTATCCAAGATGGGGGGGGGGGGAGGGAAGGAGGGGGAGGAGGAACCCGGAGTCCTCTTTAAACAGTGCATTAAGAATCAAAATATTTCACTAATCAGGGTTTAAAAAAAATACTACACACCTACTATCTAACAAGACAAAATGGCTGCACCAGTTAGGTTCTGAGGCAATACTAAAATAGAAATCCAACAGCTTCTCCTCTAATTGCTGGTGGGAGGGATCTCTTTTGTATTATCTCAAGATAATAAGTGTCTATTGAAATGAATGAAGAAGACACTTTGTCTTCTCCATCATTTAAAGCTTTCTAGCTGCTATGAGGGAGGAAAAGTTCCCCAATACTTTATCCATCCCCCCAGACTCCATTTTTGGGGGTGCACTTTCTATTGAATGTCTGCAGCAGCACTGTGAAAGTGACATGATTCATGACAGTGTCACTACTGCTCCCAGGGGTCTGAACTACAGTTGTCAAGATGACAAGTTTTGTTAATTTTAATGTGCTGCTGCTTAGCAAAACTATAAATTAGCAGCAAAGGCATTGGAGTTGTCTAGTTGAAACTCGAAGATGGCTCTTTGTCAGTTTACACTTGTTTCAAATTTGAAAGATTACCTTTGCAACCATGAAGGCTAGAAACCCAGTTTTATTTAAAAGCTTAAATTCTGCAGAAATTGATGGCTTAGGGACCCCCACACTCAAGACTGGTAAATGGATTTTACATGCCATGTACTAAGCAATATGAAAATACAACTTGTTAGATACAGGTTTTTGCTATCTCTGACAGTAATTTATCTATGAAACATGAGGTTATGTTGAACATTTGTGTTCTGCAACAGGGCAAAATAGGTAATATTTCCAAAGAGCATGTAGATAAATCAGTGGTTTCAACTTGTGGGTAGGACTCCATGGAGGAGGCACAAAACTTCTCCTGGGACTGAAACTTTCAGCTGTACATGACTGCTGACACCACGCATCCTGCAGCATAAGTGGTGGGTTAAAAAAACAAACGAAGACTGAGCTACAAGGGTTGTTTATTTCCCAGCCCATTTCTGAATATTCCCCTTGAAAATGGGGCAGGAGGGGTAAATGCAGGATGTGAAGAGCCTAGCCAAGATTGGACAGCAGTAGCGGGGAAAAGGATCTTCAACATACCCACTTCCCTTTCCCTAGTTGGTGGATGAAGTCAGGCAGCAGAGACTAGCTAGCAGAGACTAGCTAGCAGCTAAAAAAAAAAGGCCTGCCTGGCTTCTTTGTTTCTCTTTAATTAGCTCTCCCCTACCATTCCTGTTCTCTGCTCCTTCTAGAGTGGACAATTACTGGTGACATTTCCATCTCTCCCCTTCCTTAACCTTTTGTTCCAGAACTTCGTCTTATCCCTCCCTTTCCCAAGTTTCAGTGTCTCATGTATCCACCAAACAAAAAAAAATCACCCAATCTGTTGATGCCATCTGTGCTCCTGCACAGTGGTGCTTTTATCAGCACTGGCAGCGTAGTGTATTGAGTGGTGAACAGGCTCAACTGTGCTAGTAGCAGCACAACACACTGAGATGTGAGCAGACCCATGTCAGTCAAAACACATGGCAACAAGGTCTAAAATGGGATGCTGTTTCTTTAATAAAAAAAAAAAAGGTGGTGGTGGGGAGATAAGCCTCACAAATATTTACAGAACTGTAACTTAAAGCTGCTCCTACAAGCTGCTCCACACAAGCAGATTTTCACACCCACATGGGGCTCTGCAGAGATTCAGAAGTCCACCTGTATAAAGTAGCTTGAATGATCAAGGTATATATTTTAGCGAGGCACATGATTATCTGAGCTGGGTTTCAACCAGACCATCAGGCATCAAATCCTGATCATTGCACAATGGCATTTTTTATCTTTAACAAACACACGAGCAGGACCTTGATTTTACCTCATTTGGAAGGGCACCGTCAGCAGGGCAACATTCCCTCACGTTATGCACTGCTGGATCAGTCCCACCTCAGAGGGAGGAACATGTTCCTGCCGCCACCGCCGCACCTGCACGCCCCTGGGTCCTCTCCCGCCCAGCTTGCCCTGTCATTCCCTCAACCCAGCTGCACTCCCTCCCCCACGCCCGAGCACACTGTGTGTATTAATAAATCCGCCTCTTTCCCTGTCCGCATCCCGCTCAGCGCAGGACAAGCCGAGCTGCCCTCGCCCGGCGATGGCTGGGGAGCCCGGAGCAGCGGGGGCCGGGGGCGGTCGGAACGCGTTGTGCTCTCCGGCTGTCAACGCCGGCTCGCAGGGCTGGGTGCCTCGCTCCCCGCCAGGAGCCAGCACAGGGACCCCGGCCCGGCACATCCCCTCCCCCACAGACACGGGCCCCCGCCCGGGGAGCAGCCCCCCCCCGCTGTCTCAGCCCCCCCCCCCGAGACTCCGCCGAGCCCCTGGACACCGTCCAGACTCCTACCGTGCGGGCGGCTGTTCGGGCCCCAGGCCGCCGCTGGCTGCTGCCGCCGGGTGCGGCGGGATGAGGGGGCGGGTGGCGCTGGGCACTAAGTCCAGCCGCTGCCGGTGCCGCTACTAGGGGGGTCTCGCCGCCTCCTGGTCCATGGGGCGGCCAGGGAGCTGGGCAGCAAGGGCACGTGACCGGAACTAGCTAAAGTCCCGCGACGCACCGAGGAAGACCGGGTCACGTGACGGGGGAGACTGGTGTCGCCATGACACCTCCCAGTCACATGACAGGTTCTCCCCGCCACCATCACACTCCAAGATCACGTGATGGCTTCTCCCTCTCCCCCCCTCCCGTCGCCATGACAGTGCGCGGGAGGGGGTGATGACGGGGTACCAACAACGCGGCCGCCACCGTCCGGTCCCTCCCATCCCGGTCACCCGGCCCCGAAGACCGAAGAGTCCGGCTCCTTCCCTTTCGTTCCGCCTGTTAGGTCCCGTCTGTTCCGCTCCGGGGTACCGCGGCGCTGAGGGGGGGCGGGGACTTCCCTAGGCAACCGCCCGAGGGGGGAGGGGTGAAAAGAGCGTAGCCGTCACGTGACCTGGGGTTAGCTGTGTGCGTGTGACGCACTTTTTTGCGGGCGGGCGCGCGCGCGAGCTAACGTGTTTTAGGTGGCTTGGGGAAGGATCACGTGCCGTGGGGGCGGGGCCGGAGAAGCAGCTGGCGAGTTTGGAGTTCGGTGGGTGAGTGTCCGCGCGGGGAGCTGGGCAGGGGGCCAGAAGGCGGGTGGGGGGCGCTGCAGCAGCGCTGGGGACCAAGCAAGGTGCAGTGGGCGGGTCCCATCCGTTTCCTGCTCTCCCCTCCCCTGTGCCGGTGCCGAGGTGTGACGGACGCCCAGCTCCCCTGCCTGGGCAGTGCTGGCTCTCGCAGGGGCTGCCGTGTTCTCCGGCAGCCTCCCCTGGCATCCCCTGGGTGCCACAGCTGCCACGCCAGCAAACCCCAGCGGGCGCGAGCCACCCTCTGCAGACTGGGAGCCTGAACTTTGAAATAGCTTCTCCGTTTCCCGTCCTGGCGGCTCCGCGTTGTTGTTGCTAGTATGAGTGGCAGCAGGGAGAGTCTCCCCAAGCAGCTCCTGGCCCTGTGGCCCAAAGTGCTTGTAATCTGAGCTGTGAACGTACAAATGGGTGAAACATACGCGCGGGGAAGAAGGTGACCCCGATGGACCTGAGTCTGCAGGCAGACAGCGCTAGTGGCACTGCTGTTCCTTCGGAAAGCCATGGGCTGACTTGTATTTAGGTTCCTGTGGCAGCAATGAAGGAACATATATGTCAGTTTCAGCTACAGCTTGAGGAAACTGTGGGTGGTAGACATGAGTACTGGAGGTATCCTCAGAGGGAAGAGGATCTACAAAAAAAGTTGGGGAGCTCCCCACCCATTCCTCAGAAGAGCCTGAAGGAGGGGAGGAATGGCAAAGCCCCTTCCAACAGTTGTCAAAAGCTTATGGCAGATGGGAGAAAAATTATCCTTTTCCAGGTGTGGGTGGTGTGATTTGTTTGATCTGCTACTGTATGTACTAGAGTGGGATTAGAATGTTTTGTTTATTAGGCCAAATCTCCCCTAAAACGTGTGAACAGCAACAGATATCTTTTCCAGGCATGGGTGGTGTGATTTGTTCAAAGGGTACACTCCCTGAACCGTATTTGGGGAAGTGTGGATTCGATCTGTTACTATATGTACTAGAGTGGGATTAGAGATTAGGCCAAATCTCCCCTAAAATGTGTGAACAGCAACAGATATCTTAGTCTGTAACCACTAGAGATGCTCCCCTCCATATCCTGACCCAAGAATTCCAGAAGTCCCAGTGTCAGCAAATATATTTGAAACTCGCTGTCAAAGTATGTGTCTTATCCTTCTAGTGGCTGGTCCTCAGTAAATAACAGTCTGCTGCTACTGCCAGTTAAGTGGTAGAAGTCTGTGCTGTGGATCTAAAAATGCCTGCCCTCCCAATGACTCTAATGACATGTAGCGTGTTCAGTATAAAAACTTAAGGTAAGTTATTTTTAAAAAAGCCTGTGAGGAAACTGCCATTTTTGTATTCAGTGCAAGGTTTGGATGGTGGTGTGCAGGAAATAATGCATGGGACCACAAAATGATGGAAGAAGATAAAAATATTGAATAGCTATCCCATTCAATGCATGGATGATGGGTCCTGTGGAAACTGTTGTATGTAGTTAGGGTGTATCATAGTGCACATGCACAAGGAGGCTGAGTTAAGATTGAACGGACTACCTTAATTTTGGTATTTTTTAACCTTTGAGTGCTTGATATTGTAACATTCATATTTTATATGTAATATCAATGTTAAGTGTGTCAATGCAGTGATTTACACTGGTTTAACCAGGTTGATCTTCAAAATTGATTTTTAGCTAAATCAATGCAATTTTAGTCTATGGGCTGGGCCCAGATTGCACAGGAGACTGTAAACCCATCAGATATTTACCTTTAGGAATAATCAAATTGTAGCTTATCCAAAAGACTAACATTTCTTAAATTAATTTTAGTGTAAGACAAAACAAACTAGGGTCCTACCCTTGCAGTCGGATCCATGTAGGAGGATCCTTATGCTTGTATGGATCCAGTTGCAGGATCAAGTCTGCGGCCTGTTAGATCCCCCCCTCCCCCCCGCTCCTTTTGTATCTTTATGAGCAGTCTTAAGTCTTTGTCTGCATTAAAAAGTGTTTCCCTGTATAGCTATTCCTCCTTGTGTAGGCAAAGTTTTATACCAGCAAAAGTTTTCTTTTGCCGGTATAGCTTATACCAGTTCTCTGAACAAAATAAGCTATATTGCTATACCCGTGTTTGCTGTCAGGCTATATTGGGTTAGGGGTGTTTCCCCCCTCCCCCCTTCTCCTGAGTGACATAGCTATGTGAGCATATTTTTACATGTAGACTAGGTCTTAAAGAACAAAGGTGGGGCTAGAAAGTAAATTGTAATTGATCAAGAAAGGGATTATATTATTAAATTTAACTTCTGCAGGTACAGCTAGAAGCTGAAGTAAATGATGCACCAATGATTGAGTATTGCCAGGCTTTCTTAACTCAATAACATCTGTGCCAATGATACCAGAATCTTACAGCCATGTATTGGCAGAACTTGAGTGTTTGGATCCATTGCTTTCTGCACTCAGGTTGGATTCTAGTCGTCTGAAGGTAAGTTTGGTTCATGCTTGTTGCATTTACTATGTTGTTGTTTCTTTTTTTTCAGACACAGAAGTCAATATTTTTGTCATGCTACAGCTTGGTGAATGATTGCATAAAATTACTTTGATTTGTATAGCCCTAGATTAGAAGCTATTATGCAATTTGCAGATTATGACTTGGTATTTGCTACTTAAAGCTTGGGTCCAGTTTTATTACAGTCAGCTGCATGGTCGAGAGCAGTGGCTTCTTGGAAGAACAGTTAAGAGCAGTGTAGAACAAACAAAGATGGATTTTCTCTTGTCTATAATGAAATAAATAGAAAAATCTTGCATGTTACCTTTAAAAATGTTGCTTGCCCATTCTTAAAGTCAAAATAATTTGCTATTTAATTCTGTTTTTGAAGCAAATTATGAATATAAGGTACTTTGAGAATAGATTAGTCAGTTGCAGGAAAAATGCAATATTTAACCCCAAAGCCTCTAAGAGCATGATCACTTAATTTGAATTAAAACATTTGTATTATGATTTAAGGTTTATTTTTTGGTCAGCCCATGAAATTGGATGATTGGCTAAACTTTAAGTGGATGCTACCGTACTCCGATGGACAACTTCATAGATCAAAGTATAGAACAGTTTGCTGTGCTTGAGTATGATGGCAGATCCATCAAAAGAAAATAACTTTTGCCCTTGTTTAAAAAATATAGTCTTAACAAGGTTTAAAGTGCCCAAACAGCTTATGAAAAACACTGAATTTGTCTTTTTCTGTGTCCTTTATCACTAAAGATATTTGCAGGAAAACAGTCTTCAAGAGTTTGTTTGCTTTCGCTGTCCACTCCCCTTTTAGAATGCACTGGTTGCACTTCTCTGACAACCTGGCCTTGCTGTTGCAAACCTTGGGAGTGGGGGATGAACAGTAGGCATAGAATGGGTTCTTTGTCAAAGCTTTTGTTTTTGACAAATATGAGATGCCATTATCAGTGGAATTTACATTTATTTAAGTAGCTACAGTGTCCTGTGTCATAATTCTTTCAGTGCACATGTATAGCTGTGTCTCGGAAATGGCTGGCTCTGGGCAGTTCAGGAGGAGGATTAAACCTGATTCAAAAAGAAGGCTGGAAACAGAGGCTGTTCCTCACTCATAAGGTAAGGTTAGAATTGTGCAAAAACCTCAGGGAAGGGCAATATTTCAGTTGCAGAAGTGGGGAAATGGTATCTTCATATTAAAGTCCCAGGAATGTACAGCCTGTTGAATCATCCAAATAAGCTGCATTTTTTGACTTCTTTGTGTTTGAAGAGAGAGGTGGTTGTTTGCAAAAATAGTGCTTTGCAAAGTATGGGGGTTTGAAGGAGGAGTAGCCTGAAAGGGTGCATAGTCTACGCAGTTGTTCTCCAGACTCATATCTTACCTTTTTTAAAATAAGTCTTTCTCTGTTATGTTCAAAAGAAAATCTTCAAAATGGGAAGTCAGCATAACAAGTTTGGAGTGTCTAGCTAAATTTACAGCGAACCCGAAACAATAACTCTAGCTGTGAAATGCCTCAATCATTTCAATAGGTGCTAACTCAAATGCCAGTGATGATTCTCTAAATGTTAACACTGTTAGCTATTACTAAGGTTGTGAGTTTGTCACGGAAGTTACAGATTCCGTGACTTTCTGTGACTTCTGCAGTGGCTGGCTCCAGGGCTGGCTGGCTCCAGGGCTGCCTGAGCTGCTCAGGCAGCCCCTGGGCCAATCGCACCAGCCTCTGCTGAGGCAGTCTCGGGCCACCGCAGGAGGAATTTGGGTGGCAGGCTCAGGGCTGGGGCGTGGGAGGGGCAGAGCTTACCTTGGGGGGGCTCCCCAGAAGCGGCAACATGTTCCTCCCTCAGCTCCTAGTTCTACGTGCTGCCTTCGCCCCCGCAGCTCTCATTGGCCGCTGTTCCTGACCAATGGGAGCTGCAGAGCTAGGAGCTTAGTGAGGGACATGTTGCTGCATCCCAGAAGCTGGGTAGGGAGCCTGCCAGCCCCCCCAACTCCCTCCCCAGCACCAGCGGAGGTCCCAGGCTCCTCGCCATTCGTGGCGCTTCCCCTCCCCCCGTCCCCGGACCATGCCCCCAGCACTCGCGGCGCCCCCCGGACTGCTCCC
This sequence comes from Platysternon megacephalum, assembly GCA_003942145.1. Taxonomy (NCBI): domain Eukaryota; kingdom Metazoa; phylum Chordata; order Testudines; family Platysternidae; genus Platysternon; species Platysternon megacephalum. The sequence goes on along the minus strand of QXTE01000066.1, from coordinate 3,809,946 downwards.
TCAGCACGTGTATTTGCGGCGCTCCCCAGACCACCACCCTCCAGCATCCGCGGTACTCCTAATATTTAGTCAGGGGTATAGTACAAGTCATGAACAGGTCACAGGCAGTGAATTTTTGTTTACTGTCCCTGACTTGTCCATGACTTTTACTATTAATACTCGTAACTAAAACGTAGCCTTAGCTATTACACTGCTCAATGCACGTAAAACAGGAAAGGAAGTATATTATGAAGATCTGTTCCAGTGTTCCCCAAAGTCGGTGGCATGTGCAAAGGACTAACTTGGGCTGGAGGAAGTGTTGAAGGTATATAAATTAAGATTTTAAAGGCTTGTTGGCTTTTAACAACATGTGTTAGGGTTGGAGGCAGGGAATGGGGCTCAGCTTTCAAAAAGCTGAGACTGTGTTATACTAATAATGAAGTGATTGCATATCAAATGGTCTGTTTCATTTTTCACTGTTGTGGGGGGATGATGGATGAATAAAGGTTTTATTTAGTCTTGATTTCTTGGTTTTAGAAAGTCTTGATTTCTAAAAAAGTACAGAATTAATACTGCTGTGATGCCGGTGATGGGATCAGTAAAGCTCCTTGTCAACCAAATGATTTGGAGGCACCTCTATTACAAATATTTCTGTTCTGTTGTCTTCTTGTAAATGTATCTCCTTCAGTGCTAACTCTGTCTTTCACTTGTCCAAGTGCTAACACCGTGCTTTCATTGAGACAGACATAATTTGGGAGCATTTTTAGATATAATTATGCCTTTATGGGTATCCTTGTGTATTTTATGCCAGGATTTACCCTTTATTTGGTTACTTTTCAAAGTACTCCTTAAAACTTGAGTCGTGTACAATTCTTTAAAAATATAACCACAAATTTCCAGTTGGCTCAAGGGGCACATGGAAGATCCTCTTTGTTACTTGAAGCACAGAGTGAAGAGGATGCTGTCTAATACAGATGGTATACTTAACTTCCACGTGCAGGAGACTGTCTTTTTCACTGTGCTAAAATAGGCTGTCAGTTGGTCTCGGTTGCACTGAGGATTGGTAATTCATTATGAGCCTTTTGCGTTGCGTTCATCAGTTTAGAATCCAATCCAGATCAGTATTGATCAGATATCTTTACAGTCTAACAATAGTTGGTGAATTGAAACCACAAAATCATTTTGGTTCCTTGTGCATCGCTGTTTGTATTCTCAAAACAACCTTCATCATTGGCAGAATTGAATGGGTTTGAAAAGTGAACCCTTGTCATTCATGGAGCTGGTTCCCTTAGTCCAGAATTTAAGATATTGCGTAGTCTGTGTCAGATGAAGTAATTTTCATTGCTACTACCTATGTTCCTCTTCAACGAATAAACACAGGGCTTCAGTCTCCAGGACTGTCAGTTGGACATTTTTCAGAACCAGTAAGTTCCACTTAAAAAAAAAAAAACTGACGAGAAGGCAAAGAATCCAAGAGCACTCGAAGCTGCTATGTAGACTGACTTTCATCTCTTGTTGTAGTTCTCAGGTAGAGGATAAGAACTGTGTATAACTAAACGTAGTAATGAGAACTAACTTGACTACTGCACTTGGAACTGTAGTCACTTCATCACTTGACTGGTCTTTCTTGCATCAGGAAGGTGCCATTTCCCGGGTCGCCTGTTGTTTACATGATGAAGATTATGTTGCTGTTGCCACCAGGTGAGAAATTTGATTTAATTAATTTTCCCCTTCCTGCCCCAAGGCTATAAAGCAACTTCTCTGGTGGAGTGTATTCCACAATAGCCATGTTGGTCAATTTCCGTGTCAGCTAAGGGCTGAGACATTTCAGCGGCATGTGAAAGTGTGTTCGCTGACCTGATAAAGTGAAATGGGTAACTAAAACATGTATACGTTGAAATTCCAGTTAGTTACATTTATTTAACTCACAACTGCCACCTTTATTGGCAGTTTCAGAACAGAGGCCCAGGTTTGAGTGAGCAACCTTCCAAGTCAGGGCTGATGTACATTGGTAGGCTGGTGTGTGGAAGCTTGTATTGTGCTTATCTTTGGATAAATGTAGCACTTTGTTTTTCAGAATTGTCAACCTCGCACTTTTCATATGCACAGCATTCAAACACAACTTATTATATTAAAATGTATTCTTTGTTTAGCTTGCCTCTTTCTTGCAAGCAGCACTTCTTTACTACTGGTATAAATGATTGTCACTTTTAAAAGATCAGTTCTCTTAAAAATGTTAATCTCCTAACTATTACAGTCAAGGCCTTGTAGTGGTCTGGGAACTCAATCAGGAGCGTCGTGGAAAGCCAGAGCGGATTTATGTTTCCACTGAGCACAAAGGCAAAAAAGTCACATCTCTTTGTTGGGATACAGCCGCACTTCGAGTTTTTGTAGGAGATCATGTGGGAAAAGTGTCTGCTATCAAGATTAATACATCCAAACAAGGGAAGGTAAAATGTTACCCATTTTCTTTGCAATGAGAGGAGATTCCAACAGACAGAGACACAGATTCAGTGTGTCCATGTTTGTTAGTAAAATCAGGATGGGGGAAAGAATTCACTATCAAATTAAGTTCTGCTCGTTTTAGTGACTAGTCAGGAGGGATGAACTAGATACTGGTATAAATGTTTGCTTCAATTCTTGACTGTATACATAGCTAGTCCAGCAAGTGGCAATATAATGTAAATATTCTAAAATACATTAGCATTCAATTTGGAGGTACGATTTACCACTTTTAACAGACATTGAGTTCAGGATGGATTTTTTTGCACAGTGATGCAATTTCTGTTTAGAAGTCTGAGTGTAAATCCACAATTTCGGTCTTGACGGTTACTTTAAATAGTCCTAAGTAATCAAAAGATGGATACACCACATATTATGGTACTTCTGCTTAATTATAGAATGAGTCCAACACTGTACAGGATGATATTAAGTTATTGTCTGCACTTACAGTGGAGTATAGAATACAGGCACTGCACACCCAGCTAGCATAGGTATAAATAGCCGTGTAGACATGACTTAGGTGAGTAGAGTAGAGTGTCCTCCATTGCTAAACATATGAGTATATACTCTACGTAGCTCTCTACATGCTCAAGCATTGCCTCCTATGTCTACACTGCTGTTTTTAACAGTGTAGTGTCCTGCTGCCGGAGTCCATTCCCTGCCACAGGGAAAGGCTCTGGTAGCGGGGAGGCAACAGGGAAACACTCCAGCAGCTTCCCCCCCCCCCCCCCCCCCCCCCCCCCCCCCCCCCCCCCCCCCCCCCCCCCCCNCTTCCCCCCGCCCCCGCCAGAGACTTTCCTCGCTGTCTCCCCCTGCCAGAGCTTTTTACTGCCATGTCTAGCTACACACTTCAGTGACAAGTGTGAACGCAGCCCTCTTTCACTGTGGCATGTAGTTACATGTGTATTGCCCGTACTCTACACACTGCCATAAGTGTAGACAAGGCAAAAAACACTTTGTCACAGTCCTGGCTGAGCTGCTCCCACTGGATGCTTGGCAGACAGCTGTGTTTGTACCCACCCGCCGGATCCATGTGCTGCTAAGCTCCTCTGGATAGGCTTCTGGGTTCTCGGGCACACTTCCCAGGCATAAACTCTCTGATGCCACTTATGGAGAATGGGACCTTGTGGTTGAGCTGTCTTGGACTCCAGGATCAGTGCTGACCCCCCAAACCCTCCAGTCTCCCCAATAGCTAAAGCACATCTTCCCCAGAGCTCCATTCTCATGAGTATTCTGGTTTATCGTTTAATCCTTTAGGGACATGTGAAGTTAAAGCAAGTAATGCACAAAGACTTTCTAAACTAGTTATGCTTTATTCATAAATCACAAGAGATAAACAGATATAGGCAAAATTAAATACCTTTACGCAATTCCCTCCCTCAGGTGCTCATGCTGAGAGGTGTTTGGATTTTGGTTAGTGCATTCAGGGTCCCAGGACCTCCTCTCCTTCCTTCCTCTTGACCACCTTGTTCTGTTCAGTGAGAGAACTACTCAGAGCACACTGTGTCCATTTATAACTTTCCAGTTCCTCTGCCATGTTACTCTTCTAGTCAGCCTCAAAGCCTCCCTCAGGTGATCAAGATCCATAGTCGGGTGTGCTGTTGCTTGGTTACTGCCTGTCTGAAGTCCAGACTGAAAACACTAGTTTCTTGCAACACAGCCTCCCCGTATAGGTAACTGTTATGGCCAAGGTAGACCTGTTAAAATGTTAATGACTCTTGATGTTCCTGTCATAGATGTCTAGTTACGATCTGTGCCATGTATAATACAGTCCCTGTTATCAAATGGCTGATTCAGTATACACTGAGGCTTTCCGTGGTACAGCAATTTCATAATATGAACCAGAATTCATTAGTTTTACAAAAGGAAAGTCCCAAATCATGTCACAGCTCCACAGTTAAACATGTTACCAGAACAATTGCAAAAAAGAGCAAAACTGGAACTGAAAATTATAGGAAAGTGGAAGTTCGGGTTTTGAGGTTCATATCATGTCAGATCTGAACAATACCTTTAGCCTTAAATCTGCAAAGTACTTTTAGAAAACCAGCTTCTGTCTTTTTTGCTATTTTATAATTAGGGCTTCAGATTTGTCAGGGCGTTTTATATAAAAAATCATGGAGCAGTTGCTAAGCCTGTGACTTACTAACTTTATTATGACTGCTCTGTGATTCTTGATAAAATATGTCCTGACAAATGAGGGGGCGCCGACCATCTGCAGCAACACCCTCTGCTCCGACACCACAACCCTAATCCTAGCCTGGGAAGGGAGGGGGCTTCAGAGCAAGCCCAACCTGCACTTACCTCGAGCACAGGGAGCAGCAGAGCCTGCATCCTGTGGGGCTGGCCCCAGCTCCCCACTCCGGGCATTGCAACCAGGCATGCGGGATTGCAGCACTGCTCAGATTTGGCCCAGCCACCTCTTCGTTGCGATAGAGGGGCAGGCCAAACCTGAGTGGTGCTGCAATCCCATACACCTAATTGCAACACCCGGAGCGGGGAGCTGGGCCCAGCCCCACAGGGCAGGAGCTGATGGTGTGGGGTGAGTCATGGACGTAAAAAGAAAAGTCACCGATAAATGGGAAAATCATGCTATCTGTGACTCTCTTTTTTCCTGCCCTGACAAATCTATAGCCTTATTTATAATGTATAAAGTATAACCTATAAAAAAGGCCTGAAAGCCTTTGTATTAAAGAAAAAAATCTGCTTGTTTTATTTTAGAAATATCAAGTATGTCAACTCTATTCTTCCCTGGTTTTACTGGGTTACTTGGGGGACAAGGGGAGAAAATGTCTCTGGAATATATAACGTGTGCACTAAACCCTCACTAGAAGGGATTGGACTGTTGAAGACGTGCTTTCTCCAAAATGTTAATTGGCCATTGAAGCTAAATAATACCCAAAGCTTTTATAGTCAGGCTATGGCCTGTCTACATTAGAGAATTGTAACAAACTTTCCACTTGTGCTACTACTGGTTCAGCTGCATCAATGTCGTCATGAGTGAGAGCCCAGGTGTATGCTACTTGATGTATGTCCCACAGTCCATGCAAGTCATCTATGTGAGAATTATTTGGTGAATGGTATTTAGACAACATACTGCAGAGTAATGATGAAACTTGCTGGCATTTGTAGGTCACTTAAATTTAAAGCTAAGTTACCTTAGCAGATAACTTATTCCCTACGGGAATACACCTAAGGGAGACTATTGCTGGCTTAAAAGAAAATGTGCATTGCATGGGTAATGACACGCTTGTATAGAAAGAGAACTTACTTAAAAAGTCAGAGAGGACTATGATATACAACAATGTAGTATAAGTATACATTGATGGGGGGAAAAAATTACAAGACACTATAAACAAGGCTCCCATCTTGCCAACACGTATGTGAATAACTGTATGTATGTGGGTAGTCCATTGAAATCTGTAGGGCTATTCACACGCATAAACATTCTCAAATCCAGGGTCTTGTTTTTAGGGGAAAAGTAATGGTGTACGTTATTGGATACAGGGCAGAGTTAAATTAATGGGAACAACCACAAACAGCTTGAAGTTTGCCATTTTCTGATCTTTGAGTGCAGCACTTTGCAACTATAACTTTTTCTTAATGTTGTTTTTATGAAATATTATCAACATTGACCTAAGCCCAGTATGTGTTGTTTTCGTTTGTTCCTTTAGGCAGCGGCTGCTTTTGTGATGTTTCCAGTTCAGATTATAACCACTGTTGACTCCCGTGTAGTTCAACTTGATTATTTGGATGGAAGACTGCTTATTTCTTCACTTACTCGCTCCTACTTGTGTGATACTGAGAGGTAAGTTATACGCTAACTGCAAAAGTATCAAGACATCTCTTAAAGCTGGAAACTGATTCAAATGGATCAGCTGAAAGATCATTCTTCTTTAGCATTTACATTTATCATTCGTAAATTTCATCACTCGAAATTATCATTTAGCTGGTCAGACATACTCATAATTGAAGAGACTTACTGGCATATTGTAGACCAGATGTCGTCCCTTAACAGTATTATCTTAATAGTATTAATGTAGTTCTTGGTTTTGCATCTGATTTTAGGGGTTGGGTTTCATGGTTTTAAAATGAATTATAGGTTTTCTGAAGAGTTGTAAACTAAAGACTGTACAGTATTTATTGTCTACACTGCACATGCAGTTTAATGGACACCCTTAAACTTTGAGTTAAGCAGAGACAGCAAAGAAAATAGTGGTCCTGCTGTGTAGACCCTAGTTAGATAGACCCAACTGGCTGGGCAAATAGCATAGAAATTACTTTGATTGCTAAAGCAAAATAAATAGTAAAAATGAATGCAAAAAGGATGCAATGTCTTCATAAAGTACAAATTTAAAAACTGACTTATATCAAGCAAACAGGTTTAGTTTTTGTTAATCTGCAACTATCTCCTCACTCTATACTTTGCATTATAATGGTGAGATTTTTCGGTTTAATTTATAAATAAACTTTACCATATCAAATACAAATTAAAATATTTTGGAAGCTTACAGTTATGAATGTTCCTTTGGTGGATACAGTCCTCCAAGAAAATGTTAAAACAAAACAGAGCCTGTTTTCTATATTGTCTAAATATATATTTTTCCCCCACTAGAGAGAAATTCTGGAAAATTGGTAACAAAGAAAGAGATGGAGAATACGGTGCCTGTTTTTTCCCAGCTGGAAAGAGTTGTGGGAGCCAGCAGCCATTAATATATTGTGCACGTCCTGGGTCAAGGATGTGGGAGGTGAACTTTGAAGGGGAGGTGCTAAGTACCCATCAATTCAAACAGCTGCTCTTGTCGCCTCCTCTCCCGGTTATTACTCTAAGGTAGTGGTATTGATGGTGGTTAGTGATCAGTCGGGTTGTGCTTTCATCCTGTGACTCTTTCTGTGAAAGCTACTCTCTGAAAGTCACAAAATATAGTAATAAAAAGTCAAGTCATGAACAAACGCTTCAGCTTGTCATGCCGCCTAGAGTTTTCATTTTGCAGCTCTCAGAAATGTGTGTTCAGCTGTTCCTTATAGCATCCACTCACCCACGCACTTGCATCCAAAAGTTGTGTTCTTCTGAAAAAGGGGGGGGGGGGAGTAATCATCTGATTCATGACAAAAGTTCATGCTTAAGTAGTGACAAATGCAATGCTTGCCAATTCAATTATAAGTGGTCAATTTTTATTATATATCTTCTGGTTGGCAGTAGCTCTGTGCATGAGTGCTTTAAGAACTAATTTCTTTATTTTGTATTCAGTTTTGGCTTCCAATTAAATGTAGGTGTAGCAAGTTGTCGTCATATTTGATTAGAGAAGTGAATTCACACTTTGACTCTTGGGTTACATTTTCCATAGCAGAGATGCAATTTAAAGTTATAAATCTACAGTGTTGCCTTTGGATGCTCTAAAATCACTATTACTAAACATAGAGCTGTTAACTCACTACTGTTTGGTAACATGTTTGACTCTTTTTGGAATGGGTTAGGTTTGGGGTAAGGTCATAGCTTACTCAGAAATACTTCCAGTGTACTTTATACCTATGGAAAATATAAGTACATAATTATTTCATAGAATAATTAATTTTTTTCTATATTTGTATTTTTAAATGTTTTTGATGGAAAACTTCTAAACAAACTGATCTCTGACCTTTACTGTAAATTATCTCAACAGTTAAGGCAACCAGAGGTCTTGGGCTCCTGTTTTGAAATATCAGTCCTTTTCTAAAAAGAACGAGGAGTACTTGTAGTACCTTAGAGACTAACAAATTTATTTGGGCATAAGCTTTCATGGGCTAAAACCCACTTCATCGGATGCATGAAGTGGGTTTTAGCCCATGAAAGCTTATGCCCAGATAAATTTGTTAGTCTCTAAGGTACTACAAGTACTCCTCGTTCTTTTTGCTGATACAGACTAACACGGCTACCACTCTGAGTCCTTTTGTAGTTTATGATGACCTCTTCCTTCCATGTTCATGGCAATTTAAAATGCCACTGAAAAACAATTACTGCTGTTAGTTAAAAAAATTATGCTAATCCATCCACCCTGTATTAATTCTAGAGGTAAATTGTAATATAGTCAGATTGTGACTTTAGTAAATATTGACATTCCTAGGTATTCCACTTTCGTAATAGTAGGTCTTTTGCCTGTAAACTTTGTTTATAAGTGACAGTAATAACTAAAGCCTCAATCTTACAAACATACCCTTATGTTTAACTTTATACATATCACTTTAGTGGGACTAAATACATGCTTAAAGTTAAGCATGTGTGTAAATGTTTACAGGACTGAGGGCTTAAATATTTTGCTAACATGATGTGTTTTGTAATTAGAATGAATTATTGTCAATTACCATTTAGATATTATATGTTTTGTAGATTGGATCCTCAGTATAATACTTCCGCCTGCTCCCTCCAGTCTTTGTCTTTCCCAAAACTGTTATATTTGACGTAAGTATTTACCAGCACTCTGCTTTATTAACAATATTGTCTTTTTGTTAGCTTTCATCACATCTGTTCAAATTAACATCCTGCAAAGCCCATGAGCAGTAGTTTTGATTTGTTTATCCTCTTCTTCCCATGCTCCAATTCCTCTTAACTCACTCCCCGCCCCCACACACACAAAACCCCGCAACCCTGTTGTCTAGTGAATTATTTTCAAAATCCTAATTACTTTTCTTTTCTTTAAGTTTCCAGGTCTGGCCAAAAAAATATAAATTTGTACTAACTTTCAGCATTTCCACTAAACATATTTTTTTACAGGTTCACAGTTTCATGTAAATCTGCAAACCTTCTCCAAAAGTCAGTTTTTTTTAAATACTTTTTTTTAACTGTAACATCTACAAAATAATCTTCCTACCTGAATTCCCTTTATGCGGGCTTGGTTAAAGACTATAGAAAACAGAGATGTTAGGTTCAGGAGGCTGTGTCTTAAAGTTCAGATCTTGTTCTCTAAATAAAAAATAATCAATAGATTAATTAAATACACTATTAAATGGAGTACTCTGGCAAGAGAATTTCCTTCCAAAATGAGTACATTAAAACTTTTTGAAGCAATGTTTAATATTTTTTCTTTGCTTACAGCGAGCATTGTGTTATGACGTGGACAGAAAGAGGCATTTATGTCTTCATTCCTCAGAATGTTCAAGTTTTACTGTGGAGTGAAGTAAAAGGTGAACTTTAAGGAACTTAAGTTTTTGCTACATTGTTCATTACATTTTGACTCTCTAAAGTCCTGTACTTATAATTTCTGTTTCCAAAAGGGGGTTAAATAACATTCACTAATAACTTCCTAGTTAATCATCAGCAATTTGAGACAAATTTTTGAATATTAAAAAAAACCAAAACCATTGAAAACTAATCTTTACGAATTACTTGTTTGGATGCTTGCAAAATAAAGGTAGTAGGGGACAGTGTATTGAATCTCAAAAATAAAATGGCCCAATGTGATTCAGTGAAACATCATAAATATTGTGGTTTCCTTTCCTTGCTTCTCCTTACTCCATTTTATTATCTTTCAAAGAATATCTGATGTGGATCTGACCCTAACAGATTAGGAGACTTTTGTATAGTGTTCTTCTAAGTTGTATTTACATTCTTCAGTTTAGACAACTGCCGTGTTACACAGGACTAATAAATGTCAAATGCATTTGTGGTTACTATCTTCGTCCTAGAACTGTTCTAAAGGTATTTAACTGCACTCTTGATATTAACAGTTCAAAATGCCCCTGTTATGGAATATTTGCACATTTAGTGTTTCTTGTACATCAAATTAATTAAATCCTTAACAAGCAACTAATTAATTTCAAATAATTGGACCTGTCATTGTGCTATGTAGTTTCTGCATTTTTTTTGTTTTGTTTTTTCAAAGAAAAAACATGTACATAATGTGTAATTAAATACTTCCAAGTAACTTGGCAAAGGTCAAAGGACTCATAGATTTTAATTGTATGCAATGGTAATTATATACTAACATAGTGCCATCTAATTGTTATCCCATATTCTACTGGTGTATTTCAGGAATGGAAATTTGTTGTAATCATTAGTAGGCAGATTGAAAAGTACAAACTGTTTCCATTGTGGTTGTGGCCTTGTCAGTCCCAAGATATTAGAAACATAAGGTGGCTGAGGTAATGTCTTTTATTGAACCAACTTCTGTTGGTGAGAGAGGCAAGCTTTTGAGCTTACACAGAGCTCTTCTTCAGGTCTGGCGAACTTACTCAGAGTGTCACACTAAATCTGTTCTACGTTGTATTGGTCCAATACAGAATTTGGACCAATAAAAGACATTACCTCACCCATTTTGTCTCTCTAAATTGTTTCCAAGTTTTCTCAGAAATGGAAAGGAATACTGATAAGTACATTCATCCCTAAGTCCTTTCTACTCATCTGTTTTATATAGATATCCAGGATATAGCAGTGTACAGAAATGAGTTATTCTGTCTGCATACGAATGGAAAAGTCTCGCACTTCTCTCTTCTGCTAGTGGAGCGTTGTGTAGAACGTCTGCTAAGAAGAGGTTTCTGGAGTCTTGCTGCCAGAGTCTGCTGTCTCTTCCAGAACTCTATTATTTCCTGCAGAGTAAGTTAGGACCTCTTCCCACCTCTTTACTACATCTATTCAGTTAAGTCCTTTTGTCCTAAACCATATCCTATAAAATTCGCACTTTGGATTTTGGAGCTTTTTGTCATGTTGAAATGTAATTGTAGAACTAATAAGCAATTACTCCTTTATTAGAAAACTTAGCCTATAATTGCATGGGTAATAAATTAAAACCACTCTGTTATGTTTCATATGAGCATTAAGAATATTAACAAACCTCTTGCTTTTTGTATTGTTAGGCAAGAAAATTTTTGCCTCTAGACAAACTAGAGTATTTGAAATCGCAGCTGGACCTCTCAACCCAAAGTGATGTCATTAGCCAACTGGAAGAATTGATATCAAAGCTGGAACCTTTAGATTCTGCATGCAGCAGCAGAAGGAGCAGTATTTCATCACATGTAGGTGTATATAAAGTTGATCTTTTTTCTCTAGTTCAGTTCTTCCTCATTTTGTTATAAGCGTGTCTATTGCCATCTGTGACTGTGGTTGCTGGAGGGATGATTCTGAAAATGGTTCTCTTTAAGCAATCCAGCCTTTGGCTCCCACCCAGACAGCCAAGTCTATATGGTGAGGATTATTTAAAACCTTATTCACCATATATAAAGTCCTACCGATCCCAAGGGATCAGACACATTACCCATCAGGTCAATGAATATTTCAGATCTTACCCAAATACACGCTTACAGCCAATTCTTATTAACTAATCTAAGATTTATTTAAAAAGAAAAGAGAATTACTGTGGTTAAAAATCATTATACATACAGATAGATATGAGTATAGTTCTTAGGTCAGTTTCATAGTAGAGATAGTGAGGATGCTGATTTGTAAAAGTCCTTCCTGAATCAGTTCAGTAGGTTATAGTCCAATAGTCAGTCGATGTGTAGAGTTTGCTCAAATTCTTCCATGAGAATTTGCAGGGATAATTCAGGGTACACCTGGAGACCTTAGTCTTACGACTTGAACTTCCCCATCAAAGTTTAAGCAGATCTGAAATAGTAAGGATCAGGCCCGAGCCCTTTATAGCTGAAGCTCAGCAGATAAGTCTCTTGACAGCAAATGATCACAGCAGAGGCCTTCCCGATGAAGAATAGGAAGTATATTGTTGCTTTGAAGCTAAACTTCTACATGTATTTCCTATGTATATGCAGATAAACTAGTTGCATTGATTAGCAAATTGCAAATTACCCATTCAAATGGTTCATAGGTAGTGTACTACAAACTTCAAAGAGAAATAAAAACACTGATATTATTACACCACAAGTCTCATCTAAATGTTAATATCCCTTTTTGATCTCTGAATCAATAGAATATAGTAATGAAACATTACAGACAGGAACTGAAGTTTAGCATCTACAAGCTAATTAGATTACATTGTTAAACTTCTAATAAGATATAGGTAAACAGACAAATACAATTAATAGCTGCTTCTAATTCTCTAACAATAGAGGTTTACATTTCAAGAACTCTCTTCTATTTAACCTGGCTTTCTTAAATATATACAAGGAATGGTCCTGTTTACCATTTCAATACTATTCTAATATGTCCTTAAAGGTTGATTTTGTTTCAACCAGCCTGCTGGTTGCTTAACCCTCACTGGCTCAGTGTCACATAATCCTTCACTCTGCAGATTAGAAAAAAGGTTTATCTTGTATTTGCCTTTCTTCACTGATAGTGGTCAGATATTTACAGTGACAAGGTGGGGGAGGGGGGAGGTAATATCTTTTATTGGACCAACTTCTGTAGGTGAAAGGTACAAGCTTTCAAGCTACATGGCGCTCTTATTCAGGTCTGGGGAAGGAAATCAGAGTGTCTTAGCTAAATACAATTTAAGACAGATTGTTAAACATAAGGGTTAACTCATGTTGTAGGAGGCCACTTGAAAAGAGGTGGGCAATTGAGGGTTAGACTGTTATGCATAAAGGGTTTGAAGTGGGCAATTAAGGATAGCAGGCAGTGGTGGGAGGGTATTTCAAATTGTTGTAATGAGCCATAAAACCAGTGTTCCTCTTGAATTCATGGTTTTTTGTTGTCCACCACAGTTACGAATTTAAGTTCTCAGTTGACACCTACCACCCCACATTGGAACCCATAGTGGGTATCATCATACAGTTAAAACCCATATTTGATGCGGACCACATCCTGAAGTAAACCTTTCTTGAGCACCCTATTGTTGTCTTCAAAGAACCCCCCAGCCTTTCCAAGCTCTTCATCAGAAGCAAGCCCCCCACTGTAACCAACTCAAAGCAGCACCAAACCCTGCCAGAATAACAGATGCAAAACCTGCAGACATATCTCCCTTGCTACAATGATCAGTACCTCACACAACAAACACACCTTTTGAGATTCATGGGTCCTACACATGCTTATTGCAACTCATTCAGTACATTGAATTCCCCAAAACAACTTTGTGGGTGAAACCAGTCAACCATTACATTCTTGAATGAACTCTCACAAAAAATGATAAAAGACAAAACCACGTATTGCCCGTGGGCAAACTTTTCTCACAAAGTGATCACTCCATATCTGTTCTTTCAATACTCGCCCTCAAATACCACAATACCTTCAAAAGATGAGCCTGGGAACTTAAATTAATAACTCAGCTAGACACCGAAAAACATGGGTTCAACAAGGACACTAGTTCTGCGGTCCATTACAACAATTTGTAATCCCTCCTCCTCCCTCCCCCCCGCACTGCCTGCTACCCTTAATTGTCCACTTCAAATCCCTTATGCATAACAATCTAACCCTCTGTTGCCCATTTCCTTTCACGTGGTCGCCTCCAACATGCATTATCCCTTATGCTCACGCACTCTGATTTCCTTCCCCAGATTTGAATAGGAGCTCTGCATAGCTCAAAAACTTGTACTTTCCACCAGCAGAAGCTGGTCCAATAAAAGGTATTACCTCACCCACCTTGTCTCTTTCATATCCTGGGACCAACATGGCTACAACCACACTGCAAGATACTTAGGGTGTCTATTACTAACTAGACTAATTGGGGTAGGAACCTAAAAATGTTAATTATGCAGTTTTCTAGATTTGTAAGGGCATGATTTGATAGATTTCATGTTCATCTAGGGCAGGGTTNGATGTGACCTCATTTGGGCATAAGACTTTTATTCAGTTTTAATCTTACTTACGAAAGTGCTGTCTTACTCATGTGGTTGGTTAGGTGTTGACCCTAACTTTTAGTATCTTGTGAAAAGGAAAAACTTGCTTCATACTTAGCACTTGAATAGCTATTTTCATCTTCAAAGCACTTTAGACAACTAATTGTTCTCACAACATCCTGTGAGGTTATCCATGTTGTAGAGATGCAGAAATGCACAGCTTGAGCTGAACCATGACCAGGGAGAAACGTGTGTCTTGGAGCAAACTTTTGTGGAGGATCTATAACTGCACTTACAATTGTGTTAGCTAACTAGTTTATTCAAGAATCAATTAACTGCAGTTATACCACGACCAAAACTCCCGTTATAGGCAAGTGCAGAGAGGAAGTGACTTGTCCAAGATACAATGTGGCTTTGTCAGAGATTATATTAAAACCAAGGAGTTCTTAGTTCCTCATGTTGTGCTCAGCCCACCAGACTTGCATGTTTTTTTTGTAGTTACTCTTCCTATAAAAGTTTCATTTTAACTCTCACTTTGTATATTTATAAAGAAATTGAACTATGTGGCATATATGTGTTTATTTCCAAGGTTTCAGATTAAAAGCTGTGGTGGTGCACTGAATTCTCAGTGTGGTTTAATAAGGATATTTTTGTGGCTCATGTGACTTTATTATTTGCCCTACAGGAAAGTTTCAGTGTCTTAGACTCTGGAATTTATCGTGTTATTAGTCGAAGAGGCAGTCAGTCAGATGAAGACTCTTGTTCCTTAAACAGCCAAACATTGTCAGAAGATGAGAGACTTAAAGAGTTTACTGCACACCAGGAAGAAGAGCAGGTGGAGCTTGGTAATGGCTTGTAATGAAAATATGGTTTTCAGTTGCCTTCTTTGTGTTCAACAAGTATCTGGTGATATGGTGTCTAGGTTTAAAACAACAATAAAACCCTTCATAGCTGTAAATTCCATTTGTCTTCCACTATTTAGATATCCCTGATTAAACCCTATAAACTGTTCAGTGAATCACATGTGCCACATCTTGCTAGTAGTAAACCTAAAGTCACCACTTCTGTGGCCTCTTGTAGTAAAACCTTGTACTGAAAACTTTAGGGGTGAGATCCCGACTCGATTGAACTAAATGGCAGAACTCCCATTTATTTCAGTAGAGCCAGGATTTCACTCAAGATTTCCTTTTTCCGTAGGTAACTCAGCTAGGTTATTCTTAGCATTAAGGCAAACTACCCTGCATCAATATTAATCCAGCCTCTGCTAGCCTGATTTCCGCTTTTGTTGTCCTATCCTAACTGTAGTTGAGCCAGGCCTTATATTGGTGCCAGGGAGCTGCTACGTGTGGGTCAAGAGCTTTTAACTTGCTTGTAGGGTTTCTTTTCTGGGGTTTTTTTGGAAGGGATTCCCTCTGGTACATTTACACATTAGTGTATGGGGGGTGCAACCTTTTGAGTAACCGTTATTCCACCCAACCAGCTTTGTTCTTTTCTTCCCCCAACAAATATCCATCTCTAGACAAAAGTTAGAGGCTTCTCTGGCTTTTCAAGGGGTAGTGTGATCTCTCCTTTCTGAAAAAATACACCTTTGTTAGTAGCGCCTTTCTATGCTGCTGCCTGTCTGTGTTGATAGAGGAAGCTGTTTAAAGCTGGGGAGGGGATAGAATGGCCTGCCGAGAGGGAGATGCTCTTGGGCTTCTGCTGGGAATATACTCCAATGCTGTAGGGGGAGTATTGGGGTTTATTTTTTTTTTATAGTGAGCTGTCTCTTCAGATGCACCAGAAGAGCTGGATGAGGCAGACCTCAAGGCCCACTCCTATTAAATATTAAACTCCTTCCACCTCACCCACCCAATTTAGAGCTGCTAGCTATGAGAAGTTGTGGAGTCTCTTTTCTCCTGACCCCTGGGTTGCTGATGACCTAAAATTAAGTGGGGCCAGAGAGCAAAATTCCCTTCTCATCAGGGAATCAACCTGCTATCCCCTGCAGAGTGGGAGTGTCCTGTAGGAAGGGATGGCGCCCATTGTGATCTCCCTGATCTTGCAAGAGGGAAGGTGAAGAATGCAGCTGTATTGTTAGACTCATTCTTTTCTAAAATCAAGGTGGATTATACTAAAGTGTATGAAAATGTCAGAGGGTTTCTTTGGTCTCTCTTTTTAGTGGATCTGTTGGTGTCGGGAACTAAAATTTCATAGTGCAACAATTTTTTTGCCAAGGTGTTTGTGGACTTTCTCACAATGTGTGTCAAGAAAGAGTGGAAAAAATAAAGGTTTAAGAGCTAATGCCATCTTTAGGTAGTTTTGTACTATTAATAAATGCATGTTTTGTGACCATGAACTTTACACTTGTCATTTGTGACATTTGTTCACCCATCTTTACTTTTTGGTTATGCCATCTTAATGTATTTTAGAAAGTAAAACTTTCAAGTGAAGAGACTTGGCTTTACACATTTGGAGTTAGTTTTCCTATTGCTGCTCAGTTAGTGATTTCAAAGTGGCTGGTATTTCAAACTATAAAAGTCCTAGATGCTTCTGTATCTAAGTGTATGTGAGCTTCATTTGGTGCTTTAGATCAGTGGTTTGCAAACTGTGGGTCGCGACCCGGTACTGGGTCGCAGAATGTAAGGCACTGGGTCACGGCGGCTCTGGTCAGCACCGCCGACTGGGCTGTTAAAAGTCCTGTCGGCGGTGCTGCCTGGCTAAGGCAGGCTAGTCCCTACCTGTTCCAACACCGTGCTGCGCCCCAGAAGCGGCCAGCAGCATGTACGGCTCCCAGGTAGTGGGGGGCCATGAGGCTCCGCACGCTGCCCTAGCCCCAAACACCGGCTCTACACTCCCAGCCAATGGGATCTGTGGGGGAGTGGTGCCTGCGGGCGAGAGTCGTGTGGAGCCGAACCTGCTGCTGGCCGCTTCCGGAGGGCAGTGTGGTCCATGGTGCCAGGACACACAGGAAGCCTGCCTTAGCACTCCCGCTGTGCTGCTGACCGGGAGCCGCCCAAGGTAAGCCTGCACCCCAATCCCCTGCCCCAGCCCTGAGCCCCCACCAAACCTGGAGCCCCTTCCTGCACCCAAACCCCTCATCCCTGGCCCCACCCCAGAGCCTACACTCCCAGCCCAGAGCCCTGACCCCCCTCCCATGCCCCAACCTACTATCCCAGCCCTGAGCCCCCTCCTGCACCCCAAACCCTTCATTCCCAGCCCCACCCTCTGCCCACACCCCAAACCCCTCATCCCCAGCTCCGTTGAGTCATGGGCATCAACAATTTTCTTCAACTGGGTCGCCAGAATAAAAGTTTGAAAACCACTGCTTTAGATAATTTCCTGAGAAACAGCTCTTAATGAATGCTGTCTTCTATTCTACATTGGAATTGGTTCCTCTGTTCCCATTACCATAAGTGGCCATTAGTCTTTAAATTGCTACTTTTCTACCTAGTGAACAAAAAGTTTGTTTGCAAGCAGTGTAACACCACTTGCTGACCTTTCGGTACTATCTAGAGGCCCATTTCCATAAGGATGCTTTGAATGCTGGCAGTAGAACTGATAGTTCAGCTCCACTTTAAGAAAAAGAAACTTTTTGTTTTGAGGTACTAGTAAGAGCATTATCACCATTACTTTAAAAGTGTGATTAAGGAAAAGGATTATTAAAAAAAAAAAAAAAGTGATTGAGTTCACTTTGTACGTCTTTTTCTTGTACTAGGATATGATTTAAAAACAAAAAACACCCCAGTGCACCTGACCTCTGAAATAAGAGCAAGCTAGCCTGGAGTCAGTAGTGTTGTAGGTGACTACGTAAATGACCTAAAAATAAGATGGCTGCCACAGGGCTGACTATAGCTACCATCTGTGCTTCTAACTGTAACTAGGTTTCAGTTTGACCTCATCAGCCTTTGCCTCTTTTAAAGGGTAGAGAGCAAGCACAAATGGACCAAATCACTCCATAGTTATTGGTATACAAAATACCATATACTCGTTCATAAACTGAATTTTTTTAGTAAAAGGAAGCACCATAGAAGGGGGTCGGCTTATGAACGGGTATAGAGAGGGAGAGGTGGGACACAGCCCCTCCCCCCAACAGAGGGAGCAAGGAGAGGCAGCACAGCAAACAGAGCCAGAAGGGAAGAGGCGGGACCAGAGTGTCTCCGCTTCTGGCCACGCTGCTCTCCCCCCCCGCCCCCCAGAGCAGGCTGTGGCTGCACCGTCTGGCCCGCCGGAGCACGCTGCGGCCGCGCTGCCCAGCCTGTCGGAGCAGCTCCAGCCAGGCCAGAGAGATCCTCCCCTGGCCCTCCCCAGATAAGGTGGGAAGGGATGGGATGGGGAGAGTGTGGGGGTCCTGGGCTAAGGTGGGGTCATGTGGGGGGGGGTTACAGGGGTTACTCCCCTGACTCCCAGCTTCTCTCCCCCCCAAAAATTTCCCCACCAGTTGCTGTCCCAGCCCGTCAGGGTAAGCAACTGGCGCGCTGGGACACTTTGTTTACTTAGGTTTACCTCCATGCCTGCGGACGCTCGAGGTAAACAAACCATCTCGGCCTACCGGCAGCTTATCCTGATGGCCCGGGAGCCAAAGTTTGCTAACCCCTGAATTATAGGGTCGGCTTATGAATGGGTCATAAAAATTTTCCATTTTTACTTATCCATCTTGGGGGGGTCAGCTTATAAACGAACCGACTTATCATCAAGTATATACGGTAGTAGTAAAGGACATGGTGGAGGCTCTTTTGGTTACTCATTGGTTACTCATATCAGGCTGATATGAAGAGTCACAGTGTTTGGGTTAAGTTACACATTGATATCTCCTTAAATGCAGTGGTGATAGACACCTTAGTAATGGCTAGTCTGGTACAGACCTGTATAATCAAATGTAATCTAACTTTCATGAAATATCACTACATAGTTTAATATGACATATTTATGTTAATTTTTTTTTTTTTGAGCCATCTTTGTACCTGCTGAAAATAGCATTGAGCTGTTGCCTCAGAATAGGCCAGAAATCCATGTACAGAAGAGAGTCATCCATCGAGAGTTCTCCTCTTACTGCCACTGATTTGTCAGTTGCTGCTTTATCAAATAAAGCTTCAACAGATTAATAAAATAAATACCTACTAGGTCTAAGGCCAGTAATGCTAAGATTGCCGACTGTGTGTGTATATTGCTAGTCCCTATTCTATCTCGAGTCTCCCATTCTCTTTTTAAAAAAAAAAAAAAAAAAATCTATGAAAGAACCTACAAGTAAAAAAGAAAACGCAATTTAGGTCACGAGTAAAATTTCCCTATTAAAGGAAAGTGTGGATCATAACTGGATTATATGTTTCATTGTCAAATCATTGCTTCATAATTGTATTATTTCAATTCCGTTTGTTAGACAACGTATCTCATGCTTCTGTGGCGGTTGAGACTGATCGGAATGAGACTTTTCTCCCATTCAGTATTCCATTGTCATTTCGTTCACCATCTCCTCTGGTCTCCCTCCAAGCTGTCAAGGAAAGGTAAAAATCATAGGATATTTGTTCATCCATTACATTCCTTTTTTTCTGAATTCATAGCATTGTTGATTCATACTTTGCTGAAAGATCAAATCAAATTTGATAGGGAAGTTAGAGTTTAATCCTGACTCCATTGAAGACAATAAGAGTCTTGCCATTGACTTCAATTGAGCCAGGATTTCACTCTTGAGTTTTAAATGGAGGTTAAGAACACATACCATAGTCTTGTGGCTAGTGTTTCCTACTTTGAGTCAGTCTATTGAATGTGGCTATGGGATTTAGCATTTTGATACTTAGATTGTTGAAGATTTTAAGGACCTGCTGTGTATTTTAATGATGGTATGTATTGTCAAGATATGTACCCCAAATCAATTAAATTGTCCCTTTCTTCCTTCAGTAAAACTTATGCATTCCTCACAGGTATCTGGAATCAACTGTGATTTATACATACTGTATGTGAACAAACCAAATCTTACGTCTAAAAATCAAATGTGCGCCTTTAAAAAACAAAACAAGCAAGCCACTAAAATAAGGGGGGGGGAAATAGCTTGCATAAAACTGGTTATTTCAAAGCTCTGAATATAATGCATCTTATTTAAAACCGGAAGTGCTGGCCCGTGGTGTTTGTAGCATTATCCTGAAATGTTGGGTTAGCCCTTTCATTCAGTTTGCTAAGTGTATTGCTCCCAGACCCTTCAATAATAAAATATTGTTTTAATCAAATTACTTGATGCCTGTTAATCTATTGCAGGGGTAGGCAACCTATGGCACGCGTGCCGAAGGCGGCACACGAGCTGATTTTCAGTGGCACTCATGCTGCCCAGGTCCTGACCACCGGTCTGGGGGGCTCTGCATTTTAATTTAATTTTAAATGAAGCTTCTTAAACATTTTAAAAACCTTATTTACTTTACATACAACAATAGTTTAGTTATATATTATAGACTTCTAGAAAGAGACCTTCTAAAAATGTTAAAATGTATGACTGGCACGCAAAACCTTAAATCAGAGTGAATAAATGAAGACTCGGCACACCACTTCTGAAAGGTTGCCAACCCCTGATCTATTGAAAGCTTCATCCATAAGCTTTATGTGGTTATCCACACACCTTCATTTTGATCTTTCCAAATATCAAGCTATATCCTTTTTAAAAAGTTTATTACCAGAGAATATTAATTTTTACACAGGCAGAAAATTAAACCCATAAGTATTAATATGCTACATTCTAGTTACTCCAGTTTAAAGGCTTGGGTCAAGTATCAAATTTTATTTTGTGGTCTATAATCTTTTATAAAAATTTCCCTTCAACACTCACTGTATTTTAAGATCAGTAATCTAATGGGTTTAAACCCATTCCCTCTTAGCTCTTTTTGTTTTGTACTGTGTCACCACTAGGAGGAGCTCTTTGAATGGTGAATGTTAACTGCTTAACCAGAGAATCCAGAAGTTCTACTTCGAGTGATTGCATATGTCCATTCCACTGTAGGTATCTGTGTGCCTTGCACAATTGTTGGAGAACCTTTCCCTGAGTGTGGTACCCATCAGAGTAGCTCAAGCACTCTCTGCCATCACTCGCCACTGCTTGCAGGTATAAAAGGACCGTGACGGCTGTTGGGCCACTTCCAGTCTTCCTATTACATGTTGATTTCGCTCGCTCTTTGTATATAGTCTGTTGTTTAGTTGGTAGTTAGTTATAGTTCATGGTTAGTGTTAGTGATAGGTTTCAGTTTTTAGATTTTTTATGGACCAAATTTGATTCTCAGTAGCAGACACTGTACTGGAGCCATGCCTTGTTCTCTGGGGTTCAAGTCGTGCCGATCATGTGCTTGCGCTTTGCCGGTCAGTGGCCCACAGCCCCGCTGCCTAAAATGTTTGGGGGAGTCCCACATCAGTGACCAAGTGTCACATTTGCAGAGAGTTTAAGCCTCACTCTTAAAAAAAAAAAAAAAAAAAAAAAAAAAAAAAAAAAANAAAAAAAAAAAAAAGAGAGAGACAGAGAGCAGCAAGACTTAAACATCTCTTTATGGAGGCGGCACTTTGCCCTCCTTTGGAGCCATTGGGTTCAGAGCGTACTCCAAGCCCGGCGCCATCAGTACAGAGTGCACCTCCCGAGACGTCTTCAGCACCATGTACTGTGTTTCTGGTATCAAGGAAGAGACACATCTTCCAGGGACTCAGTACCTCATTCAGCAAGGCCAGCTAGAGGCAAGGACTCTGTGAGGGACTCGAAGGGGAAGCGTTTTCTAGAGCATTCCTCTGCCACAAAGGGGGGTTTGTCAACTCCAGAACCTATGCCAGGTCTGCTGAGACTGACCCCTGAATTTCTTATACAAACACAGCAGACTGAAGACCAATTCTGGTATTGATGATGTCAGAGGTACGCTGCCACAGAGACTTGCTTAACCTTTTGGTACCGGCATCCCCAGCAGAGCAAGTGTGGTTTCAGCCACAACCGGCAACGGTAGTTCCTACAGCAGGTCAGCAAGAGCATGCAGTACTGATGCCGCTTCCAATACCTAAGGGGCCAGTACATTCCAGAGGCAAGCCACTGTCACTATCCTGAGTACCACCACCTCTGGGTTCAGCTTACCTGTCTCCTATCTACATGGGTTCTGCTCTGCTGTTATTGTGGGACTCAGTCATCTTGGTCAGATTTGGAAGTGGTGTCTTCTGTGTCCCAAACCAGATGGGAGGGTTATTCTCCATCAGAACTTTGTGGTTTATGGATGTTCCAGCCTGAGAAATCATGTCTGAATCCAATGGGTAAGGCAGAGGAGACGCTACTAGCGTTGCTAGGGAGACCAAGAACCAATTTTGCTGAGGCCATGCTGGTGCAATTAGTATGAGGTAAGCACGATCCTGCTTGGCCTTGAACAGGACATTGGATAGTAATGGTGTTAGAGGAAATGCATACAGGAGGGAGCTCGTCTGTGAGCACGAAACTCTGTCAAAGAACCTGGGCTGTGACCCCCCTCGGGAGCAGAACTGATGGCACTTTCTATTGGTCTTTGTGCAAACAGGTCCTCTTGGGGAGTTCTCCACAACTGGACGATGGACCTGGCCACGTCCAAACAGTGACCATTCGTGGTGAGCGAAGGAGGACCTGGCAATGTGTTCTGCTCGCCTGGGAAGCAAGCAGCTTTGGGGTGATTGGAGTTGGTTATACAGAACTCCCAAAGCAGAATTACCTCCTGGCACAGCTAGAAGGAACTGTCTGTTCACATAGGACATAGTTGCTGTGTTGTCCGTTAACGCTAGCAGACTTTTTCCCCACAGTATGTGGACGGAAGGTCAAACAGGCTAGATTGGTAGCATGTAGCTCCCTGATGTTTATACGAATTGCGAGGGCCACAACCCTTGAGTTCACAGGGTTTTGATGTGGCCCACCCAGGGATGAGGCATCCGTGACCAGCTTGAGCATTGGTTACGGAGAAACGAAGGCAACTGCTGCACAAACATGCCAAAGGTCTGTCCATCAGTCCAGAGAGGATAAAGTTACCTATGGAACACTAATCACTCTGTCTAAACTACGTCGGCAGGGGACATACACCGACACTAGCCATCCCTGAAGCCTTCTGAGGGCTGACATGTAGTCTAGTGTGCTGTACTATGCAGGTACATACCTCCATGTGTCCCAGAAGCTTCAGCCAAGTGTGTGCTATGGTAACTGGATGTGCTCTTAGATCCAAGACTATGTCTCTGAGAATTTGGAGACTTGACAGGGGCAGAAACATCTGGCTTTTGTAGCATCCAGGCGTGCTCCGATAAACTCTATTCTTTGCACAGGTTTTAGAACTGGTTTGTCCATACTGAAGAACAGCCTTAGTGTTTTGAAGGTGGACTGAATGATGGTCATGCTGGACAGTGATTGAGACTTGGACTGGCCTCTCACCAGTCAGTCGTCCCGGTGGAGGAATCACATGGATTTCCAATCTCTGCAGATACAGTTACCTGCGCCCTGCACTTTGTGATAATGCAACAGGCTGCTGATAAGCTGAATGGAAGCACTGAATTGGTAATGAGTTCCATTGACTACAAACCTGAGAAACTTCTGGTGGTCTGGACGGGTTGCGATATGGATGTAAGGGCTGGTCTATGCTGGGGGGAGGATTGATCTAAGATACGGAACTTTAGCTACGAGAATAGCGTAGCTGAAGTCGACGTATCTTAGATCGACTTACCTCGCGTCCTCACGGCGCGGGATCGACGGCCGTGGCTCCCCCGTTGACTCTGCTTCCGCCTCTCGCCCTGGTGGAGTTCTGGAGTCGATGGGGAGCGTGTTTGGGGATCGATTTTATCGCGTCTAGACGAGACGCGATAAATCGATCCCCGATAGATCGATTACTACCCGCTGATCCGGCGGGTAGTGAAGACGTACGCTAAGTGTCCTTTAAGTCAGAGGCAGTATACCAGTCGCCCTGTTCCAGGGAAGGACTAATGGAAGCTAGGGTAACTTAGGAATTTTATTTTCTTTGGGTAAATGTTTAACTCTGTTAGATCTAAAATAGGTCTAAGACTGCCTTTTTGCTTTGGCACAAAGGAAATAGCACAAATAAAACCCCTTCCCCCTGAGGAACAGAGGAACTTTCTCTCAGGCTCCTGCTAGGAGAGATTGGACCTCCTGCTGAAGAATGGTCTTGCAAGAGTGGTCCCTGAAGAGTGACAGGGAAGGGGGAGATATAAACAAACTGAAGGGAATATTGCCCCCAACCTACAGGCCTTCTACGTGGCAGCAGGGATGCCTCTTGGTTAGCACTATTGGAAATGGCTTGCTCAACAGATATTCAGGAAGTCCTGAGTAGCAGAAATCCTTCAACTAGGTGTACTTATCTGGCCACATGGAAACGTTTTTCTATTTTTTCTCAACAGAAAGGTGTGTCTCTAGTGCAGGCTTCCATTAACCATGTTTTGGATTACCTGTTGCACCTCAAACATCAAGACAGTTAAATTAAAGTCCATTTGGCAGCTATTTCAGCGTTCCACCCTCTACTGGGTAATAAATCACTCTTTTCCAACCCTGTAACTATCATATTTCTAAAAGGGTTGGATGAATTATACCAGGGGTTCTCAAACTGGGGGTTGTAACCCCTCAGGGGTTGCGAGGTTATTACGTGGGGGGGTCACGAGCTGTCAGCCTCACCCCAGACCCCGCTTTGCCCCTAGCATTTATAATGGTGTTAAATATATTGAAAAGTGCTTTTAATTTATAAGGGGCGGGGGTCGCACTCAGAGGCTTGCTGTGTGGAAGGGGTCACCAGTACAAAAGTTTGAGAACCACTGAATTATACCTTCAGGTACAAGAACCTTTTCCCGCAGGGGATCTCAACCTGGTGCTAAAAAAATTAATGGGACCTCCCTTTGAACCTCTTGCGAATTGCTCCCTGCTCCATCTCTCTATGAAAGTGGCATTTCTGGTTGCGTTAACCTCAGCAAGGAGAGTGGGTAAATTGAGAGCCTTGGTTTCCGAGCCTCCTTATAAAGTTTTCCATAAGGATAAAGTGTACCTCCTCTCTCATCCAAAATTCTTGACAAAGGTGGTTTCCAATTTCCACATTAACCAGGCAGTTTATTTGCCAACTTTTCCCCAAAAGCCTACATGTGTACAGATGAGCAAAAACGTCATTTGTTGGATGTGAGGAGAGCATTAGCCTTCTAATTGGGCCGTCCCAGGCCCTTTAGATCCTCAGCACAGTTTTGTTGTGATTTGTGGCCAGGGTGAAAGATCAACCTGTTTCCACTTAAGAAATCTAGGAAGAAATCCTCTCTTGCACTTGTTTGTGCTACCAGTTAGCTTATGTCACACCACCTCTTACCTGGAGTATTGGTTCATTCAGCTAGAGCACAAACAGCTTTCCTCACGCATGTACCCGGTTGAGACATTTGCAAAGCAGCCACCTGGTCATCAGTTCATACATTTGCTGCTCATTATGCCATTTCCTGTCAGTCCAGGAACGATGCCAGTTTTGGATGGCTTGTTCCACCATAGCTGTTCAGGTAGACTCCGAACTGTCTCCACATTAATCTGCTTGTGAGTCACCTGGAGTTCATGGACCTGTGCAAAATACTTTGAAGAACAACAGTTACATAAAGGTAGGTAACTGTTTTTTCTTTCTGACACGGCTAAGCCTGTTCTGACCTGGAGTGCAAGAACTTGAAGTTGCTTTTGAATCCTGGTTTTTCTAAAGAACTCTTGCGTGTTATGGACCAATATATTTAAGTTTTGGAATGTAGGTAGGCCTTCCTTTGGAATGAGACATTCTAAGGGTTAGGAATGGATAATTGAAACAGAGGACCTCTTAGAATGCTCTCTAATTTCTTCATAACTGTATATTTCCTGAATAATTTTCTTGTTACTGTGAAGGTCATTATAGACCAAATTAAAAGATAATTAACAAAATTCTTGTGTGTGTGCTAATTTAGAGGCTTTATTATGGAAAATTTAGCCTCTTTCATTGCAAATAAAAATCTCAGCGTTTGCATAATTGTAAAATCCCCTCTACCAGGCAGCACAAAACCAAACTTCCAGTGTTTTATTTTGTGATCTCCATTGGGGCGTGAAAATCTTAGGAGTAAAGAACTTGACTAAAGCACATAAGTTCTGAGATGTTTCTTACTGAGTGCAACATGCATTTTTTTCATGTTGGGTTCTGACTGACTGATACTTGCTGGTTCCCAGTGTGTCCATCCTCTCTTCCTGCCTCCTTTAGATGATAAAGATTTCTGAAGTGAGAGGCTGACTAGAAAGATTTATTGTGTTGACTATGAGCTCTTCTCCTACTGCCATCTCAGTTGTTTGAACTTTTTACTCCTAGTGTTTCCAGCTTTGTACGCAAAACTACTGAAAAGATTGGCACCCTTCATATGAGTCCTGATGTCAGAGTGAGGCAGGAAATGAAAGATGATAATGAGTCTCATGAAGTGACTGCTAGTATAGCCGCATACTCCCAGGAAGAAGATGAAAACGAGTAAGTTCAAACTCACATAGTTTTATTAGTCAAATGTGCCAGCTGCCCAAAGCACTGGGAACTCATGTCTTCCACAATGATCCCATTCATTTCAATAGAATGGGGAATCACATGATTGTTGGAGATTTTTTTTCCAGCTGGCTGTATAGAGAGGCTCCATGAATTCATCTGGTCTCTCCCTCCCCACCCCCTGCCTCCTTTCTCAATTTTTTACCTCAAAGCTTGTTCAGGTGTCAAACTCTTCTAGAAAATGGATGTTAAGAGTTTACATTCGTGGTGCTGGAATGGTTGAGGAAGGGGAAACTAATATAGTTCCCTACTTGCCCTTCTTGGGTACCGAACCAGACTTGTTGACGCATGTGAATTTTAAAGCCTACATCCTATTTTTAATGAAAAGAGGAACAAGCAGCTTTATCACCCTCAACACTGGGTTGTTTAAAGGAATAAGAAAACACTCTAGTGGCTTAGTTGTATGAATAAAGAACGAGCGCTAAAATGTTATCAGGAGTTAAATTGGCAAATCATTGAAATACTTTAAGCAATGAATTTGTATTAGGTTAATGTATGTTTTGTTTCTTGACATCTGAGAGCCCTCATTGGTAATGTTTGACAAGATGGAAAAAGTTATTTTTCTTCTGCTCCTCATGTCCGGCTGCTCCATAATTACTGTAGTCTCATTTGTCTGTTTCTCATGAAAAGTAACTAACAGCTGCATTTCTCATAACAGAATTAATGCTATTTCTCCCTCTGTTTTAAAAAGATAGCATAATTTTGTCTTTATATTTCTTTCTAGTTTGGAACTACAGATCCAGCCTCAAGAAGAGGACCGGCTAAGAGATCTCAAGATAGCAACGACAGAAGCTATGTAAGTAGAGAGCATAGAGCTATATTTTACTCTGGCAGAAAGCTTTTATTGTAAATATCTGCAGTAAATGATGCCGTGCAAGTATATCCAGACATGGTGTATGGCTATCTCAGGGGTGGGCAAACTTTTTAGCCCGAGGACCACATCTGGGTGGGGAAATTGTGTGCAGGGCTATGAATGTTGGGCTGGGGCAGAGGGTTGAGGTACAGGAGGTAGTGCGGGGTGAGGAAGGGGGTGCAGTGTGCAGGAAGGGGCTCAGGGCAAGGGGTTGGAATGCAGGAGGGGTGTGAGGTGCAGGAGGGGGCTCAGAGCAGGGGGTTGGGGTGCAGGGTGCAGGAGGGGTTCAGGGTGCGGGCTCTGGCCCGGTGCCGCTTACCTCGAGCGGCTCCGGGGCGACAGCGACGCACAGCGGGGCTAAGGCTGGCTCCCTGCCTGCCCTGGCCTTGTGCCACTCCCAGAAGTGGCCAGCATGTCTGGCAATGACTCCTGGGGGTGGAGTGGGGCAGGTGGCTCCACTGCGTGCTGCCCTCGCCTGCGGGTGCCACCCCTGAAGCTCCCATTGTCCGCGATTCCCTGTTCACGGCCAATGGGACCTGCAAGGGGTGGTGCCTGCAGGCGAGGGCAGTGCATGGAGCCCTTTGCCCCGCCTTCCCCAGGGGCTGCAGGGACATGGTGCCGGCCGCTTCCGGGAGTGGCGCAGGGCAAGGACAGGCAGAGAGAGCCTGCCTTAGCCCCCTGCGCCACGGGGCTGGCAATCCCATGGGACGGATTGAAAGCCCTGAGGGGCCGGATCCGGCCCGCGGGCCATAGTTTGCCCTCCCCTGGGCTATCTGAAAGTCCTTACTTGAGTAGTGGCTTTTTTCCATTAAAAATATAACTTCATTGTGAGTTTTGCTGAGATAAAGAGGACTGTAGCATTAGAGGTAGACTTGGATGGTTGCCTAGCAAGCTACGTGAGTCATTTGGAGGTGAGATCCCCAAAAGCATGCTTGGGGAAATTATATAGTGACTTTCCTACTGTCCTTACTACTCAGGAAAACAGCATTGGTATGACCAATATCTAGGACAGACGTGGGCAAACTACGGCCCGCGGGCCACATCAGGCCCGCGGGCCCGTCTTGCCCAGCCCCTGAGCTCCCGGCTGGGGAGCCTAGTCCCGGCCCCTCCCCGACAGACCCTCTGCCTCACAGGCTGCGCTCTGGCCCACCACTCCTGCTGGGCAACGTGGGGAGCGCAGCTGGCTCTGGCCGGGTGTCGCGGCTGCGAGCTCCTGCTGCTGGTAAGGTGGTAGGGAGCAGGGGGGTTGGGTAAGGGGGCGGGGGATCCTGGGGGGCAGTCAGGGGGGAGGGGGCGGTTGGATGGGGCGGAGATTCTGGGGGCGGTCAGGGGATGGGGAACAGGGAGGGTTGGGGGTGGGGATGTGGATGGGGTAGGGAGAGCAGTCAGGGGACAGGGAGCAGGGGGGCTGGATAAGGGGGTGGGATCCTGGGGGGCAGTTAGGGGCGGAGGGTCCCGGGAGGGGATGGTCAGGGGATGAGGAGCAGAGGGCGGTTGGATAGGGGGTGGGAGTCCCAGGGGGGGCTGTTGGGGCGGGGGTGTGAATAGGGGTTGGGGCAGTCAGGGGACAAGGAGCGAGGGGGGTTGGATGGGTTGGGGGTTCTGAGGCGGGCGGTCAGGGGGCGGGAAGTGGAAGGGGGCGGATAGGGGGCAGGTGCCAGGCTGTTTGGGGAGGC
Organism: Platysternon megacephalum; assembly: GCA_003942145.1. Lineage (NCBI taxonomy): Eukaryota > Metazoa > Chordata > Testudines > Platysternidae > Platysternon > Platysternon megacephalum. The sequence goes on along the minus strand of QXTE01000066.1, from coordinate 3,780,727 downwards.
ACAGCCTTCCCTACCCGGCCCTCCATACAGTTGCGCAACCCCAATGTGGCCCTCGGGCCAAAAAGTTTGCCCACCCCTGATCTAGGAATATACTAACGGTTGAGTTGTCCATTTGATATGTATAATAGATCAGCTCTGGCATCTCTTGGCTGTTTATTAAATAGCAAGTGCAACGCATTTCCACTTTGTTTTACAGAAACAAACTGCAAGATCCACTGGTTTTGTTAGAACCACAATGCTTGAGAGGAGTTTTGCAGGAGTGGTTTTTGTATCTGGAAGAAACATTTGGTTTCAAAGAACCTTCCCTTTCAGATGACTGCTTATCTATTAAGAAAGATAAGAATGTGCTTGCTGAAGAACAGAGTGAGGTTTTAGAAGAAAATATTGAACCAGATCAACACAGTGAAGATCATGTAGGCAAAGGACAGACAGATGCCTTGCAAGGAAATACTGGACAGGATCAAACTAGCGAAGCTCATTTTGGCAGAGAAGTATGTGAAAACGATGCCAATTCAAAGGGACCCTCAGACCATGTTTTTCAAGTGTATCCTCCATGTCTCATAGCACGCGATATTCAAAAGGACCTAGTAGAGTTGACAACATTATGTTTTGAATTAAACGTGTTTCCTTGCGAGAATGGGAATGCGAAAGAAAGTGCTGAACAGGATTTACAGCTAACAGTGTCATGGGTCTTGGCTTGTCGGTTCATAAAGGACTATTTCTTTCTCTTGGATTTAAAAAGACTGAAGCGATGTATTACAATCAATTACACTAGCAGTCCCAGTGTTTGGGAAACTTACACTGAAGGATTGAAAGGTAATGACTGTGGTGGCTTTTTGTTTTCACTTTTAAACCAATTGAAGCTAAGTTTTAGGTTTTTGTTCTGGAAAAAAATCCAGATTTTTTTTTATTTTTTTTTAAATCCAGCCTGAGGGGACATTCCTTTCTGAATCACCTCTGAAATAAGTGCTCTTTAGTTTTTTAATAAACAAAACTAAGTTAATAACCAGTGGCTTCTAGGGGAAAATGCTTCTTGTTTAGTTACTACACTGACATTATTTCTAAACAAGTTAATATAGAGTACAACTTCAGTTAGCTGAACACGGTAGTGATATGAATCAAATGTGTTGAAACAGAATATGCAAATTTCAAAGAGAACTTGAAAAAATGTGGTGCTGTTGAACTCAAATAATTGAAATTATTTAACATATAAAACTAAAATTAGGAAAAGAGTTTCAGCATCCTCAGTGGCAAAGTAGGCACTAGTATGCTCAAATATTTCAGCTTGTTTCCAAAGCTTGGACAACAGCACATTTATGAAGGTCAGCTGTGAATTGGAAAAGCATTCCCCATATTGGCATGCAGTTGATCACCTCAGGCATCCTTTTCTTCTCCAGAAGTCCCTTCTCATACCTTTGCAATCCCAATGAATGAGGCTTCCTGGATGTAACTCAGAACAGAATTTGGTCCGCTATATGCAACTTCTAAAACTGAAGCAAAACCTTTATAGACAGGTCTTCAAGGCAACCAGTTGATAGAACCCTAATTCAGCATAGAAAGTTAAGCACATGCTTAAGTTCTTTGCTGGATGGAGGACTATATTTGGGCATGCAGAAATCTGTTCCATGTTGGCTTAAGCAAAGTTTAGAGTAGAAAAGTATTAATTGCATCCTTGCATTGATTTGAGTGGGACTGCTTATATGCATGCAGTTAAGGATGTGAGGCTTCGCAAGATCAGGGCCTACGTGCCCAGTTTGCTTCCTATGAATTCAGTAATGTCATTTGTTGGTAATTTAAGCTTTACATTGAACTTGTGGTTCATTAACAGTTGGTGTTGAAAATAAATTGAGGTTGGTCTGTTCTGTACACATGAAGCATATGTTCTGAAATTCGATATGGGTTATGTAACTTTATATAGTAGAAAGTAAGTTGCCTTAAATCTTAAAGGGAAGGAGAAGTGGAAAACTTTATCTTGAAGTTTTTATATAAAAAAAATTCCCTAACAAAAAAAATCAATTTATTAATGTTAACTTTGCCATAACACTATTGATGGTAATTCAATCAAAGCCAAACACACAGCTTAAGTGTGATTTACTCACCTGCTTCCATTGCAGGCTAGAGATACATTTCCATGATGGGGACTTTGGAAGAATAAAAGAAATTTTTCTCTTCTTTAATTATTTTTTAAACTAGCTGAGTTGAAAAAAATAAAAACTTAAAACGTTTACAATGTTTTGTGTTTCAGAACTGACTCATGCTAGTCCAGTGACTTTGGCAATGGAAAATGGAGATATGTTGAAAATATTAAAACTGTTAAATGACATGGGGCCCTGGGATAGTCCTCTGTTATTGGCACATGCTCAAAGGTCTGTAGTGCGTGACTTGCTTTTTTTCATGTTGGTTAATATGACAAATTTCAGACTGTCAATTCACTTTCTGTTTGCCTTGCTCTAGATTTGTATTCCCACTAGCCTCTTCAATGTTTTGTGAGACTTTTTTTGCAATGATAGTTCTAGTGTTAGCAGTGTTCAAGCAGAGGAACTTGAAACATGCTGATAAATAAATTAGAATCTTGAAATAGAGTTGTGTTTTCTTATCAAAGTGGCAATCTTGCTGTGATTTGGCATTAAAGATGTTTTTTTGTTTGTACAGGCTCTATGAAAAGTTTGGGGAAACAGCTGTAAGGCCCTTGATCAAGTTCTACCCATCAATCTTGCCCTCTGACATTATGCAGCTTTGTAGACATCACCCTGCCCACTTTTTAGCATATTTAGACAGCCTTGTTAAATCAAAGCCAGAAGATGAAAGGTAAAGGGGCTGCATGTGTGCTGTGTGCCTTTTTATCTTGTTGGGAAATGGTTACGTAATGAAAAGACTGGATATCATCCAGCTGTGTGGTTTTTTTTTAATGTAATGCTACTTTGCCTGATCATTAAAAATAGAGTGGAACTTAACATTAAATAACCTTTTGTTTTGCCAGTTAATTTCTGTGCACCAATCTCTTCCCATGTCGCCTCATTACAAAGCAGATTCCATTTTATCGAGATTTTTGTAACAACTCTAATGACTTAGTGTTTTATTAGACTGTAATGTATCAAATTAACTCAAACTAGAAATGGGCAACACTTCAATATATAAAATTCAAATATGGATGTATTGTGTAATATTTCTGAAGATTAAAGGAAACCTAACTTGTCTAGAAATCATCTTTCCAGTGCACTGATCATGAGTATTTTTAAATAGTATATATACAAAGTTTATCACATTTCCATATTTCGTCAATTTAAAACCGGTGGATTTTCCCACTCTTTTTTAGGTCGTCCCTGCTTCAATCTCTTCTTAATCCTGAAGCATTGCGATTGGATTGGCTGTGTTTGGCAGTTTCCCGTGATGCGCCACAAAGAACAAATACAGTGGATTCTGAAGGAAGCCCTAGGTAGGGTAGTAAATCATGTATATTTAATTGCACTGCGCAAACCAGACGTAGTTGTCCAGACTTGCTACGTGTTCCATGATGGAGCTGGCTCCCTCAGAGTAATTTCACTTCCCTAGAGGGTGAAATTCACCCCAATGGAGAGAATCCCCATAAAGCCTTCAGTTAAGCAACGGTCTGTAAGTGAGGCATAGTCTTGCCTTAGCCCTTCTGCGGTAGGTTGAATTTCACTCTAGGGTATGTTACCTCATGTACCTCAAGATGTTTAACAGCAGCAACCAAAGAATTAAACAACTTTCCTATCTTCATAATCCAGGCAGGAATGATCTCTTTAACGACTATAAATACATATCTCTCTTAAGAAACTGCCACTTTGTTTTTAAGAATAATTTTCAGTGTTTCTGGGGAACACATATTTTAAAATGTGTGAAATTCCCCTACTGGCTCAGTTGGAGTATAAAAAATGCCATTTCCTGTGCTGTGCACGTGCCTCCTAACGTTGATGCTGGTACACAAAAAGGCCACATTAACTTTTTTCTGTCCCTCTAATCACAGGGAAAATCTCATTTTAAGTGAGTCTGTCAAGAAGATAGCTGGACACACTGCTCTTTGAATTAATATTGTCAAAACTTCATGTGAAAGATGAAACAATCCCATTCATCTATTTGGCCTCCTGATAAAAAAATAGTTTTTTAAAGTCATGAGACTGTTAACATTTAACTTGTGAATTAAACTGTCTTCCCAGACCACGTTCACATTTGTTTACCTGGGGCTATAGCCAACTGATTTTGCTTCTGATTAAACTCCCAGCTGATTTTGTAACAAAAGAGAAGATGGCTGACATCTGCAAGTCATATGGGTAAGTTGGAAACGTTGTAGTTTACTGAAAAATTATGATTATTCTTGAAACTGGCTTAGTTGGTATCTTGGCCCACTGAATATACAAATGAAAGGCAATATGTTTCCTGCCAGTCTACAGTCAACTAAATTTATTTAAATGAAGTATTTTGTGTCTGGCTTTATTTAAAAGTGCCATCATGTATAGGTTATAAATAGCCAATGTAAAAAGTACCTCTGTAGTATTACCTTGCTTTGTAGCTAAGAAGCAACAAAGTTATGTTGTAGCACGTACTACACCATTACGTGTTAAGCTCTGTTTACTCCCAACAAATGTTATTGACCTAAAATGTGACCAAGGAAATAACCCCAAAGCAAGTCACAAGGGTTGTACCTTCATAATTACACTAATGTTTCTCCCATATTTAACCGGCTGTAGCAGAGACAAATTTACCCACCAGATTTCATGGACCTCTTGTATGCATAAAGATATTCCCTCTGTTCCTAATTACCTCCACTACCTTATTTCCCTAATGACTTCCCTTCTTTTCCTTATGCAGCTCTTACCTCCATATGATGGTTATTTTCCACTTGACCCTTTCCCACTATCATACACAAAAAAACCCTCACTGCAATATGTGACCTAGATGTGTTTATCATTGAGCACGTATGACCTTTGTGAGGGTGGTGTTTGACAAAAGGCCAGCTCTAGTTCATTCAATAAACTGGCAGTTCTGGGGACTTAGGGCATGGCCTATGTTTTGCCACATTGAAATGGCCAGGTTATTCCTAGTATTTGGGGTTATTTGCTCTTACTGATGAGTTTGCTAAATCAGCATTTCATTGTCAATTACTTTAGTTTAAAGCAGATATGTATTTGATTCTGGAAATCTTCAATCTCTTTTTTTAAGCTTCTGGCCTGGATATCTCTCTCTCTGCTTGGAACTGGATAGAAGAATAGAAGCCTTTACTAATATTGTTCATTTGGATGATATGAACCTGTTGGATGGAGAACATGGTTAGTGAATCTTAACGTGTTAGCGCACCAGTATAATACATGATCTATATTGACTATATGTTGATTACTGATTAAGTATAGAGAAGCATTTATCAAGAGTTGAATGATGTATTTTTTAAGCACTGGTATAGCAAGATCACTTGGCATTTTGTAACACTTAATATAGTATATTGTACAGCATAAATATAATTGAGTGTATAAATCAGTGACACTGTAGTTTAATTCTTGTCTTCCAACAAAACAGCAGTGTTTAAAAAACAAAAAAAACCAGAGTCTTGTCTTGAGTGGTTCAAATCTCTTGACATTTCAATCAGATTTTTTGGCTCCAGCTTTCCCTCTGAATTTTTGTTGCCCAGTACCTTGGAGAATCAGCTAATTCACTAGCACCATCTAGTGACTTTTCTAGGATATAGTGAACAAATTTCTGTATCAGATGGCAGAATTGCAGTGAAAATCTACAGTATCCTAAAAAGACACACAAAGGAATTCTTTGGCTCTTAGTTTAATCCAAAAGGCACAACAATGGCTATGAAAAAGCTGTTTTTAGTGCTCAATGTCCCTCGCCCCTAACAATTAGCTCCAATACACTTGAAAATGTTTTGTGCGACTGTCAAAAAATAAAATGCATTTTAAGCCATTTAACTAAGATATGAATGTAGAATACTGACTCTAGAAAACTAGCTCCTTTTAGATACAAATAGATGTAATATTAGGTTTGCTACAAGCTTTTTCCTCACAGATAACTACAGCCAGTCATTTAATTTTGCATTTAGGCTCAATTCCAGAGACGGTGGAAGAATGGAAGTTCCTTCTCCATCTTGCACAAAGTCGCAGCACTGATTTCCACTGTCATGGTACACAGAATGGGAATGCTATCGGCAATGGTAGCACTAATTGGTCAAACTGCATTACTGTTGAAAATGTAGCTCTTTTGTTGGCTAAGGTAATTGGCCCAGGTCGTGCCTTGCCAGTACTGCAGGAATGTGATTTGACGGCAGAATTGTCTGAGAGATTTACCAGGATCTGCGAAATACTGAGAATTGCTGAAAAAAGGCAAAGGTAAGATGTATGTGTGTGTGTATAGAGAACAGTTATTGATACTTCACTCAGTGCCGTCCTAGGCCATAGTTTTCTTTCATTAAATTTAAAAAAGAAGTGAAAACACTTCAGACTTCAGTTACAAGAGTTTAAACAGTGTTAGAGTGGTAAAACTACCTGAAAATACTTCTGTCCCCAATTTAAGAGGTATATTTGAGACATGTAGCTTAAAAATGAAAAATGTATTAACAGAAAATATATTCAGAATAAATGTTTCCAAAAAAAAAAAGGGGAGGGGGGAGTATAAATGACTAAACTATCAAATGTCCACCGCTGAAGAATTCAGAAACTCCTTACCTGTACTACATCCTCCTAGACCTAGACTGCTCTGATGGCTGCTTCATAAACGCTGTAATAGTGCATTGAGACATTACAGTATTTGGAATTTGGGAGTCTACTTACACTGCAGCTGTTGCTGTCGAAGTAGTTCACCCGCAGATACACTGTTTAACTCCTTTTTAAAAAGCATGCATGGAAAAACGTAAAAGTTTTTGGAATTAAGTGAATTAAATTCTAGAAGATGGCACTCGAAAAGGTCCTATTGAAATCTGTTACATCAATCCTGAGGGGTGGTTACAAGCAAGAGTGAAGGCCTGGAATCTAGGAAGCCCTAAATACTAGCCTTAAATAAAATAAAAAACCCTTGTATCTTCTATTTTCTATTATTTACGGTTTGCCACTCATGTTGTCTATTCAGGTTAGGGAAAAATCTTTAAAGGCAGGGGTATGATAGGGCTCTCTCTGAAACGGAATCATATTTATCACTGCATCAGCCAGTTTAAACTCTTTATAAAAGCTAGTGTCCAGCAAATTAGTAACTAATATGTTTGATTATTTTTTTTTCTCTTTTGTCTGTAGAGCCCTGATACAGTCCATGTTGGAAAGGTGTGACCGTTTTCTGTGGTCTCAGCAGGCATAGCAAATATGCCAGGAAACACTGAAATGAAGTTGTGTACTGTGCATATTCTGCATTAAATTGCCTCTTAAGTTGCATCACCTCTAAGAAACAAACTCTTGTCCACACAATAATGTATTCAGTCACACTGCATGAAAATAGCACCTGAATTGGGTTTTCTTCTACAGCTCTTCCTAAATAGTTTAAAACGTGCTTCTAAAACAGGATTCAGAACTTGTTAGATTGAAATACTCCAAGTGTCCTAACAGATTTGGTTTTTTTTACAATAGGATTAAAAGTGCTGAATGAATTTGGTAATAACTCTGAATGAATTAAAACACTTGGTTAAAAGTACAGTCCTCTGAACATTAAATTAGGTTTGAAAATAGTGCATTTTGCCTTCGGCAACTTTTCTGTAGGTTGGTCAAGATGTAAATTTCAAAAGGATTAATTCTGTGTATATTGCCAGCATGAGCAGCCCCTGCTGGTAAACATTAAGACTCACCCAAACTGTTTTCCCATCTGACATTCACTTTTGTCAATGGCTGCAGTGAATGCATGCAAGAATGCAGATTTTTCCTTAATTGTATAGAATATCTACTCTTTTGATTTATTTCTTGGAATAGCTACATCTTTATCTTAAGAGCTATGTAAAATAATGTTATGGGGTATTGATTGCATAGTGTTGAAATATGCATTAAATCTTTGAAATACTCATTTATTAATAGAGCACTGGAAAAAAGTGTAAACGCAGCATTCGAAAATAGTAGGCATCTGTCACAAGGTCATCTTCAGATGAATTACCACACAAATCAACATATCTTTAGATGTCAATATTTCATAACTGATTTTTGATCTTTTTTGGAAGAAATGATGCAACTGCATACCTTTTTATCTAAAATTGCCTTTTAAAAAGTATTTTAAAGGGTGGCTGTCAAGTTAAGAATTATATTTTTTAAAAACCTTTACTGCTGTTAAGATAAACATTAGATTATTAAAACTGAATATTTAAAACACCCAATTTTACATAATCATTTGCAAAAAAAAATAGCTTTATACCTATTCTGTTTACTCTGTGAACTTCCTAGAGCTTAGATAGTGAAAACAGANAATACTCCAAGTGTCCTAACAGATTTGGTTTTTTTTACAATAGGATTAAAAGTGCTGAATGAATTTGGTAATAACTCTGAATGAATTAAAACACTTGGTTAAAAGTACAGTCCTCTGAACATTAAATTAGGTTTGAAAATAGTGCATTTTGCCTTCAGCAACTTTTCTGTAGGTTGGTTAAGATGTAAATTTCAAAAGGATTGATTCTGTGTATGTTGCGAGCATGAGCAGCCCCTGCTGGTAAACATTAAGACTCACCCAAACTTTTCCCATCTGACATTCACTTTTGTCAATGGCTGCAGTGAATGCATGCAAGAATGCAGATTTTTCCTTAATTGTATAGAATATCTACTCTTTTTTGATTTATTTCTTGGAATAGCTACATCTTTATCTTAAGAGCTATGTAAAATAATGTTATGGGGTATTGATTGCATAGTGTTGAAATATGCATTAAATCTTTGAAATACTCATTTATTAATAGACCACTGGAAAGAAGTGTAAACGCAGCATTCGTAAATTGTATGAATCTGTCACAAGGTCATCTTCAGATGAATTACCACACAAATCAACATATCTTTAGATGTCAATATTTCATAACTGATTTTTGATCTTTTTTGGAAGAAATGATGCAACTGCATACCTTTTTATCTAAAATTGCCTTTTAAAAAGTATTTTAAAGGGTGGCTGTCAAGTTAAGAATTATATTTTTTAAAAACCTTTACTGCTGTTAAGATAAACATTAGATTATTAAAACTGAATATTTAAAACACCCAATTTTACATAATCATTTGCAAAAAAAAATAGCTTTATACCTATTCTGTTTACTCTGTGAACTTCCTAGAGCTTAGATAGTGAAAACAGACTAGTGAGATTTACTTTTGGTTTTAGCTCATTTCAATTTAGAGCCTTATTCACTAGCACAATGCTATAATATCTAGGCAGTGGTCAAACCCCAAAGAACTAACTCCCTAATTTTTTTTTTCTCCTACACCAACATTTTGTGAGTAAATTTATTTGACAGTATCCCTTTAAAATAAGAGCCTCTATATGTTTTGTGTATATAGTTTTGTCTCCATTGTTTGCTGCATTTCAAATTAATGATTTTATTTTATTTAAAATTTAAATATTTTTTGGTCAATGTAAGTTTTATCTGTAAAGTTTGGTCTGATATATAAAACTGCAGTTGGATGGGTAACCTCTTTGTCTCAATTGCGAGAACAAGTCACTCCCTTATGGTGGAGTATTTCATAGCTCTTCTGGGGTGGGAATAAATGTCTACAGAAATAGGCCCAGTGGCAGGTATTTCATACCTTAAGGTTCCTGTCTGTGAAAAGCCAACAAAACGTCTTCTTTCGACTTCAGTATTTCCTGGGGTAGAGACTTTCAGCTGAAGTTTGGAAACAGCACAAATGTGCCATCCTATCCCTTCAGGCACCCCATGGTCTTATTTATCATAGGTGTAAAAAGGATTGGAAGTCAGTAGGGCCGGCTCCAGGTTTTTTGCTGCCCCAAGCAAAAAAAAAAAACAACAAAACCCGGAGTGCCGCCGCCGAAGCAAACAAACCCCAAAAAACTGGCGTGCCTCCCCCAAAGGGCCAGAATGCAGCCCCTTGAGAAGTGCTGCCCCAAGCACATGCTTGGAACGCTGGTGCCTAGAACCGGCCCTGGAAGTCAGGTACTCCTCTGTCATCCTAACTTTGGTATTGATATGCCATGACGCTTAGAACAAATCATTTTACCTTTCTGTGCCTGTTTCCCTACCTCTAAAATGAGAACACTTCTACCTCATGTGGGTGTTAGAATTAATTGGTTCAGTTTTATACAGCACTTCAAAGAAGTAAAGATCTATATAAGTGGAAGAATCATCTGCCTCAGGAAAATACATAACCAGTTCTCTTTGGGAAAAGTCTAGTGAAATCTCTTCAGTTTAGAGGATGAAGTGACATGGAAAAACAGCTGAAAGCTTTGTGTACATAATAACCTTTATTTTAAAACGCACAGTTAACAATGCTGACTTTTACGATATATCACAAACTTTCTTTCAAAGAGCTTGTTTTTTATTTTGCATAGCACTGTTCGTATTAACCACAGTTATACAATATTTTTTAAGTTTATTGCACCTAAAATGAACTTGTATTCATGGTTTCAACTAATTTTAAGAGGTTTCAATAAAAAAAAAAGTGTTTCTGACTTAGTCTTGATTTCCTTATTTATATGTGAATAAGATGTGAAGGATACGTGAACACATCGTGACTTCATCCTAGGAAATGCTGCGGTTGCACACTGCAAGCATAAGAAAGGAAAGTCTGTCACACAGATACGTTCTGAGCCATTTAATATTTGTGTTTTGGCTAATTCTTTGTGAAATCCTGTCACTTGGCTTAATAGTAAGATTGTCTGTATAGTGGGTTTACATGTCAAGACAAGATTCCAAATATGTTGGTCAAACTCCAAAAGAGGTGTAGTTGCAATAATACCTAAGTGAATTTACTTTTTTAAACATTGTATTTTTTTTTCTTCTGTTAAACAAACGAGTCCAACTGTCAAATAGTATACATGAAAGAACCAGAACATTATATCCCCTCTCTTAGAAAAATCACCAGCCACTCTGTATCCCGTAAAAGCATCTGGACTCCTCTGGAGGTAAACTAGATGCATGGTGTTGTTAAGACTCAGAAGACGTGCTAATACTCTGACTTCTGTTTTAGCTGTAATTAGGTTTTATTAGATCATGGGGTTTCACAAACAGGGCAATCATGGGTTTAACTGGAGGTATTACCCTGCAAGCGTGAGGACAGCACTTTATTCTGATGCTTAGCCGTCCTCTGCTGATCAAATTGAAAGGACTTTCTTGATCTGTGACTGAAACTGTACCTTTCCTCATTAGATACCCTAATCGTGTCTTACTGGAATGCCCAGGCTCACTTTCAAGTTTCCACAAGAAGCCTAGCCTTTTGGATATCCTCTGAGTGAGGTGGGGTAGGTCTCAAAAGAGAAGACAACCTCGCTGAGAATCAGTAGAATTGGGTTCTACCAGTGAGTGCTGTGGCCTTTGATCTATTACTTCTCTGTGCCTCAGTTTCTCTACTTGTAAACTGAAGATACTTATCCGCCTATGTAAAATGCTTGGAGATTTGTGGATGAAAAAGACTGTATACATGCGAGAGGTTCATGCAGCCTGGGGCTGGTGCATGTGATGTCAGTGTCAAGTGTGTTCCCTGCACAAACACCATTTAAAAAATTCCAGTAAGAGCAATAAAGATTCTACCTTGAAACATTCTGAAGTTAGGAAATGCCAATGTTAAAATTGAATGTGCAGCCTTAACACTGCTTATGCGCATGTATGCAGCACTATACAGCCCTCAAATACTTCGTCAAACTTTTGATAACACTATATATTATGCCTTAGGCACCTGGGTGACACTTATATCACTGTGTACAGTCCGTAAGTAACACATGCAGTTTATAAAGATGACGGGGGAGTGACTTCAGGCAAGAGCCGGCAGCATCCCTGTCCCCACCAAACCACGGAGGGCTCACCTGCAACCACAACCTGTGTCCCCATCCCCACCCTGACATGACCTCCTCCTCCCACATAGCACTGATTCCTCCTTCCACCCCATCTACTCTCTCTAAACCCAGGTCCCTACCCCACCTAGACACCCTCCTCCACGGGGCACTGGCTCCCCCACCCTCCACCCCACGTACCCAGACCCCACAGCACACACAGCAAACGGGGCCCAGGTTCCTCCATCCCATGTAGGCATACCCTACTGCCCACAAACCCCATGGGACACAGGCTCCCCTACCCTCCCCCCCTCCACTCAGGCCACAACGGACCTGGTCGCCAAGACCAGCTTCCAGGGCTGGAGGAGGTAGAGGTGCAGCTCGGAGAGATCTCGCTGAAGACCCCTTGATAGGCGAAAAAAGAGCTGCAAGTTGTATCGGAGGCGGCGGATTATTGCAACAGGCTCCCCCGTCACACGTACCCAGACACCACAGCGCGCACACACCGCATGGGGCACCGGCTCCGCCACCCTCCACCCCACACACCCTATTGGACACTGGCTCCCCTGCCCCCCACCCCAGTACCCAGACCCCACGGAGAACCGGCTCCCCCGCACCACCCAAGCAGCCGCTGGGCTGCGAGTGCTGGGCTGGGGCAGGTGGATTCTGCCCATCACCTGGTGAGGTAGAGGCATGGCACTGGGGGCCTCCCACAGACAGCGCCTCAGCCGCCCCACAGCGCCCCCTGCAGCTCTGCCCCCCACAGAAGGACAGTGCCTCAGCCATCCCACAGCGCCCCCTGCAGCCCTGTCTCCCACAGACAGCGCCTCCGCCGCCCCACAGCACCCCCTGCAGCCCTGCCTCCCACAGACATGCCTCAGCCCCCCCCCACAGTGCCTCCTGCAGCCCTGCCCCCCACAGACAGCGCCTCCGCCGCCCCACAGCGCCCCCTGCAGCCCTGCCTCCCATAGACAGCGCCTCAGCCGCCCCACAGCGCCCCCTGCCACCAACAAATAAGATTTGAGGCCTATTGGCTATGCATTTTTACCCTAATAATTTAGGAAAGGCCTACAAAATTATTTGACCAGAGTCATGCTAAGAACCCCCCACTGCATGCTGCAAATTTGTTTGATCTTTGCTTCAAGAGTGGGACTAGGGGCTAATTATAGTGTTGTTGTAGCTCTAGTGCTCCCTGGCTATTAGAGACACAAGGTGGGTGAGGTAATAATGTCTATTGGACCAACTGCTGTTGGGGAAGAGAGACAAGCTTCTGATTTGCACAGAGCTCTTCTTCAGGACTGTTAGGTTGACATGATTTTGAGTTTCTAAGATTCCTCTGTTTTTAAGTGAAGATGTTAGGGTTAAATGCATTACCAGAAAACTGTAATGAGACTGCTGTCAGCTGCCTGGTAACTATCCAAAGGGAAGCATACAACCAGAAAACACTGGTTTCATTTTGATTTGGTTTTGTGCTTCTCCTTTCCTTTACTTTCTTTTCGACTTCAAGTTGTGAGCATTGAGCCTTTTAAACCCTATAATGTTTCCACGTTTTTATCAATGTACATTAACTAGTCCTGAACTTAGTTTTGCCATCCCTGTCTGATGCTGTTTCCACTCACTCCTGCTCTTCGGCAACAATGGGAAATTTCATGCAGTGATGACTCCGATCCAGCCTTTCTAGCCTGATCTCAGATGGAACAGAGGTTCTACCCACCTGACAACAATAAATATATACTTTTAAAACATAAGCACCATTACTGCTTATTAAAGTGGACCTAGACTCCCAGCACCATGGAAAGTGTGTTTTCATCCTTTCATTTAAACTGTTAACTTTCCTCCTGACCGGCCCCAAAAATTTCTATTTTTGCCATGATCCCTAAAACTTTGTATGGTGGTTTTTATGCCCCAAACTAATTAGCCAGGTAGGATGGTCTTATGGTTAGAGGACTGGACTCCATTCCTAGCTCTGCTATAGACTCCCCTGTGAAGTTAGGCAAGTCAATTAACATCCCTGTCTGTAAAATGGGGATAACAATAACAAGGAGAATTATCATAATGGATCACAATAGTCCAGTAGCCTGTCTCTGACAGTGGACAGTGCCCGCTGCTTCACAGGAATATGCAACAAATTGAGTAAATGACAATCATTAAATAATCTGGAAGCTTCTTCCAAATCCCGGGCAGTTAAGGGTTGCCTTTGGCCCCAGATCATGAAAGATTTGTATGTATATTGCTTTTTATCCTTTCTAATGTAGCTGTGGATGTTTGTTCATTCACTGAGAGCTTCAGAAATTTAAGATTTTATTTATTGTGGTTTTGCACAGCTGGTAGAAAAATGGAACCATTGTAAAGTATTACAGGCTGCATTAGTAATTTGTGGGAAGGCCCTCTGGTCTGTAGTGGTTTGGGTCTCCTCCACTTCTGCCCCATGCATTTGCCTCCTGGTCTTGACGTGTGTCTTCTGCTCCTCTGCCACTAATGCCACCCTGCCAACCTTCCCTAGCATCACTGGAAAGAGGAAACAAAGATTATCTTAGACAGTTTATTATTAAATCTCAATAACTAAATTATTTACTTTTCACTTACCCCCACAGTTTAATCACTACTTTTCCATAAAACTGAGGACCCGCACAAATACCTCACCAGCAGAAGTTGTTCCAATAAAAGATATTAGCTCGCCTACCTTGTCACACACAAACACAGACACAAACCTTAGCCTGTCTGTGAATAGCAGAGGTCATCCCAGAATTGCATCAGTGCAGTAGTTGTGAATTAAAAAGCTTTCCCATTACTTGCCTCCATAAATTCTACCCACTCCTCATAAGCTCCTTTATATCATAGTCATCACGTTCAACAGCAATATTTTAACACAATCCTCATTAGAGGACTGCAAGTGAACCATTGATCATAGTTTTCTTGGATGAAATACCAAGGGCAATATGTACAGGTTCTAGATTAAAGTGAGGTCTTGCAATTATTTAAATTTTAAAAGCCCTGTGGTGAAAACATCGGCCTCCTGGCACATAGTAATGAGATCTGATATCAGAACATATCCAAATAGGTCAGCTCAGAAATCACCTTTGCAACTCAAGAATGGGCACGGTCTTCACACTTAGCTAGGTCAGAGGTTAAATAAAATTGTCCTCGCTTCAAACAGGACAATAACTAGTTATGAATTACATGTACTTCATAGTAATTTGATTGCATAGCTCTTTACCGACTTTTAACTCATAATCCAAGTAGAATCCATTACCTAATAACTTCTGCTGCCCATTTACCGCCAGACCCTCTTTGGGCAGCATCATAATTCCCACGAGCATGGAAATATTTATCTGCATTTTTATAATTGGCCTCCCGCATGTCGCTGTATGCACGCCACATATCCCCAGCGCCTGGAGAAGAGAGAAAGGATTATAGAGACACTGCAAATTTAAAACAAAACTTTGAGGTTATTCCACCCACATTCCTCTGAAGTAGTCAAGCACCATTCTAGTCACTTCACCACTGTGGCTTCCAAGTAAAGTGCTTCTAGAGAAGGCAGAAAAGCTCCTATATACCACTGAGTAAATACTGATTTTTTTTGGTTCAGTGGAAGATCAGAGAAATCCAAAAATGACGGTTTAGTTTCAAACCAAAACTGATTTGTTATGGTTTTTCTCATCAAACATAACTTTTGAGAACAGTTTGGATGACAGACATGCAGTGAGTAAAAAGCATACCTAGATAAGCATCTCTTATGAATGCTCCAGCATCAGTGAACCAGTTCTGGGCACTGACACACAGTACCAGGGACAACAACAACATGCAGTTGTAGAACTTCATTGTTCACTTATTTAGGCTGTAATAGAAGGAGAGTATATGTCAGAAAACTGGGCAATATTTTAAAGACTGCATCCATAATGTTCATTCCTCTTATAACCGCTCTGGAACAGGTACATGGATCTTCAGGGTCACACACAATTCAGAAGAGTTACCAAAGTGATGATTTCTACTCAGAAAAATGAAATCCTCTCTGCCATGACAGCACCAGGCTGGGACATAAGTTTTAGTTTCTGCATATGTTTTTACATCATAAAAATCACTTGTTCTAAGGCAAAAATTGAACACAAAACAAGGTAAAATGGTACAAATATGAAGTTTCCATATGGAATGAAACTTACCGCTGCTGTATTGCAAAGCCCCTGAGAAATGGAGTCCTTTCTGATGGAGTCTCACAAGAAAAATGGTACTATATAGGAAGCCTTATCTCAAAGAGCAAATTGGAAATAATTTACAGAAACCGGACTAAATTCAAATTGGGCAATTCTTTGCTTGTTGAATACAAACATTGCTTCTGTTGGGAATTTACTGCAGTAAATTGGGCGATAATATGTAAAACTCCTATTGATTCTAACTGGAAAAATGCAGGTAAATATCTGCTAGTTCAGGTCAGACTTTGCCCTCTAAAGTTTGCAAACAAAACAGCAGATCTTGTAAATGGTCAATGTGGTTCTTATGGGAATGTAATCTGAATAAAGTCATCATGATTGGGAAGGTGTTGTGAAACAGTGCTAAATCAGTCCTGCTCACTAGTCCAACAGAATTCTATGACTTGCAAACACAACAGACCGTAGCTGTATTGTCCATGCTCAATGCCCTGTTGACCAATCTGGCTTTGACCTTGCTGGAAGCTTTTGGAAGTGTCTACGTTCAACAGTAACAGCCTTGACAGCAAAATGACATAGGCTGAATCGTGTAATTTTCCTTTAATCTTACTCATTTTATTCCCATTAGCATCTACACTTTACTAGACAAACTCCAACTAGTCTTGTAAAAAAGGGAAAGATAACTCCTAGGTAGTGTTATCCTGGATAGCATTTACTACTTGTAGTAACAAAGCT
>QXTE01000066.1:3704436-3752129 GCA_003942145.1 Platysternon megacephalum | reverse complement strand
ATTTACTACTTGTAGTAACAAAGCTGTAGAGATTTATAAACTCAGTAGTCCCTGAGCTACACCTGCATTTTCCCTTAGATTAACTGAACTTGCTGGATACCACTCATTGTAATGCATTAGTTTTTCAGACCCTCTATGATCTGCCTACCAGAGACACTGCACATCATCATTTAAAGTAGCGGTGGGTTGTATAGCTGGAGCTCTCCTAACAGCGGTATTTAAGGTTATCTACATGTTTCCTTTAGCCGTCTTTTCATTCACTCACATTTTGAAAACATTCAAGCTTCTGGACTGAAGTTTTACAGGCCTGGTTTCCACCCAAAGGGAAACATTTTTTTTTTTTATTTGAAACAAAATCCATTCAATACATTTTGTCCTATTATAACAAAAAAGCTTGAAGGGCAAAATGACTGGAGATAAACAATTAACATTTGGTAAGAAAAAAGGAAGTTCCTTGTAACAATACTTTGGATTTGGCAGGCATGAGGGTTTAAGAATCTCACCTTATCTTTAAACACTGATTGGTATGATTTTTCGGCGCTTTTTAACTGATGTCCTAAGAAAGAGTATGCTGCTGTGGCTAACTTTAACTGTGCAGGTCCGAAGGCAGTTGGCTGGCATGCTGCATGGCAAAGTGCAAACAGTATAAAGCAGAGTGCTGGTAATTTACAATATCATGCAGCCAGTCCTTTAACATTCCTCAATGTTAAAAGTTTCATCTGTTCCATGTATAAAGTTGTCAATTCAGTAATATGCATAATTCAGTGAAATTCAGAGTTGTTCTTACAGAATATGTTTTTCTTTTCTTTTAAAAGCTTAAATTCCATAACTTTCTAAAGTTCTTAAATTTACACAGGCAAAAATAAGATTCCACAGCTGTTTGTTTCCATTACAGTGTACATAATCACATAGTTGAAAACATTCTCAAAGAATGCAATTACAGTATTTCTACAATCTTGTAAGAGGAGCAGAGAGTGATGTAGGGCCCTGGCCTTATTAACTGTACATCTTGTGTATAAACTATTAGGAAACACTATTTCACTGGGAGGGCGGTGAAGCACTGGAATGGGTTACCTAGGGAGGTGGTGGAATCTCCANCTCTCAAAGAATGCAATTACAGTATTTCTACAATCTTGTAAGAGGAGCGGAGAGTGATGTAGGGCTCTGGCCTTATTAACTGTACATCTTGTGTATAAACTATTAGGAAACACTATTTCACTAGGAGGGCGGTGAAGCACTGGAATGGGTTACCTAGGGAGGTGGTGGAATCTCCTTCCTTAGAGGTTTTTAAGGCACAGCTTGACAAAGCCCTGGCTGGGATGATTTAGTTGGGGTTGGCCTTGCTGTGAGCAGGGGGTTGGACTAGATGATCTCCTGAGCTCCCTTCCAACCCTGATATTCTATGATAAGTACCATTCATCGGTCTCAGAAGACGTGCTGGGGACACTCTTAGGTACTGAGCTCTTTCTGTGTTAACAGTTGGCCTGCAGGTTAAATAATGGTGTTGTAACATGGAGAGAAAGTGACCTCCTCAATGAGTGACCTGCAATATGATTGCTCACTATGAATGCCTTAGTGGGGTCAATACAAGGGAGGATGAAGAGCTGTTTTAGCTAATGGACAACTTTGGTGCAACAATACATGGATATAAACGGTCCATTAACAAATTGAGGCTGGAAATTAGACTAATGTTTCTAGTCATCAGAGGGGTGGGAACAGCATCCCAATAGGAGTTGTGGGGGCAACCAACTCAATTAGTTTTAAGAAAGTGCTGGAGAAATGTATGAGTGCAATTGTATAACAGAGTTGATTGTGATGTAGGGGGTTAAGGCTCAAGAGCCCTGGGGTTCACTTCTGGTTTATGTCTTATATTCCTAAAAGTTCATGCCGCCCCCCAATCCCCTCCCCCCCACCCCTGTATTCTGGGAGGTCTTTTTTTTTTCCCTTTTTTTTCCCCCCTTCCTCTGAAGCCTCAGGGATGACCAGGGCTGGAGATAGGATACTGGACGGGGAGGGCCAGGACTCTGAGGTGGCACCAAACATTCTCTCTCTCAGGTGCGTGGCTGGCTGGTGCTTGCTCCCATGCTCAGGGTCTAATCGATTGCTATATGTGAGGTCAGGACGGAATTTCCCTACAGGTTATATTGGCAGTGGCCTTGGGGGATTTTTGCCTTCCTCAGCAGCATGTGGATTTGGGTCACTTGCCAGGTTTATATAAGTATAATCTCACGTAGTTGATTATTTCCATCCCGTTTCAGGGGCCTCGGGCACTGGTACACCTCGGTCTTTCCTGTTCTCTGTATGTGGCACATAATAGTCTAGTCACTTATGGGCTGTACATTTTTTGTCAAATTTTGGTTGTTGGGTTTAGTGTTCAGGTGCTGGGTGGTGATGGTGGCCTATGATATATAAAAGGTCAGACTAGATGATCTGGCTGTCCCTTCTGGCCTTAAACTGTGTGACTGTAACTTGTTCTCATCTAAGCTTTAGTTATTTGAAGTTCACTAGACATCTCTTAATATCATTTATGATTTGATAACTTTAATATGGCTAGCCCAGTCCACACATTTAATTCTGATCCACAAGAGTTTCACTTTGTCACTCATATAATTTTTTACTAAGTAGTCTGAAGATTTGTTATGAGAAATATATCTTAATTCATCTGTGTGTAATATCTCTGCAAAGGAAGTAATACTTGAACTTTTCAAGAGAGGGCCTCACACCCTCTAACAAATGTTGGTTAAACTTCCCAGCAGTCTGTCAGGTAGGTAAGTATTGTTGTCCCTGCTTTTTAAGATGGGTAAATTGAGCCAAGATGGGGTTAAAGACCCTGCATCTCATTCAAGGAAAGTCTTTTCTGCCTAAGAATATTTGTTTAGAAAATGCTTAAAAATGAGCAGTACAGTTTTTGGAAGGTCTGAAAAGAGTAGATTGTTAGTGACGTCTGTCTTTGGATAACTAAAGCAATAGATTGTATTGAACAATTCATTGTAGTTCTTCACTGTGACTCCCTTACCCTATTTTCTTTTACTTCACTTGATAGCCCTGAAAAGAGTGACTCCAACTTGAACCGTGAGGAAGTGCAGACAGAGCTAGATGAAGAAATGGAGAATGACATTTTTAAAGTATGGGACATGTGAATGGATGAGGTATGTTGCTGAGCAGCCTGTAATAAAGTGTTGAATACAACTGTAAAGCTGAATAACGGATGAAGTGCTATGGTTGAGCAACAAGTGTGGTAAGCTAAAGGAGAATAAAAAGGAAAGATGCAAGTCTAAAAGGTGAGTATAGTAGGTTGACCAGAGAGGTGAGATAGAAAGCAAAGAGAGTCCAAAACACCTGGATAAATGAACAGTGTAAAGAAGCAGAGAAATACACAAAGAGAAGTGTGACACAAGTTGTACTGCAAGATAAGAAAACTGAATGGAACGTATGAGTTGAAGATGTTAACAGTGAAAGACAAGCAGGGCAAATAGTTGAGGATGAAAAGCAAATCACAAACGAGAGAAAGAGTATTTTGCAGAGCTGTACAGAGTTCAAAACACAGTAGATGAAATGGTCCCGGACAAGTTTTCCTGTACAAATGAGGAAGAACAGAAGCAGGAGGTCTTAGAAGTAAAGATTTCACTAGCAAGTCTGAACAAGGAAACGTGCTGGGAAGTGACGAGCAAAGCAGTTAGGCGCAGGTGAGGAACACACATTAAAGGCAATGCACAAACTATGTAACAAACTTTACAAGCAAGAGCAAGTGCAGAGCGAATGGGGGAAAGCAATAATAGTACTGATCTATAAAATAGGAGATTGAATGAGTTTAAGAACTATGGAGGAATCCGCTGACTGAGTGTGTGGGGAAAAGTACTCACCAGGACATTTCAGAGGAGAATGAAGAGGTACATAGAAGCATTGCTTGCAGCGGGACAGGCCAGATTTAGACCAGGATGGAGTATAAAAAGTCAGCTGTTTGTGATGAGACAGATATCAGAGAAGCAGATGGAACACAACCAAATTTGTTATAACAACTTTAGAGACTTCAAACAGTCTTTTGATAGCATTTGGCCTAAAAGATTATGACAAGTCTTGAGAACATATGGCATCCCCAAAAAATTGATCAAGCTGGTAGAAAACATCTACAGCAAGTCAATGAATGTGGCAAGAGTAGACAAGAAGCTGATGGAAAGGTTCAGGATAACCATAGGAGTGAGACAAGGATTTAGCTAGATTTGTTCAACTTGGTACTGGAAGCAGTATTGATTAGCACTGAGAGATAATATCACTCCTTTTATTTCATGTGGGAGGATAGTGAATCACCTTTAGATTCACAGAGGATATTGATTTCATAGCATTGTCCCAAGGAAAATTTACAGAGAATAACTGCCAACGTAGATTAGGAAAGCAGAAAATTTCGACTGAAGATCAGCACGAGGAAGGCAAAAACTGTGACAACTGGAAGAGAAGAGGGAAGAGGTCAAGATCAAACTTAGAGACAAAGAACTAGAACAATTGGAAAAACATGGGACTTGCAAAGATGATATAAAAGAAGACTGGGACTAGTGGCTATTGCATTCAGAAAACTCTGCAAGATGTAGAAGGCTAAAATCAGTGTGTAGGAGACAGTTACCATGCCTGTAACATTGTACAGATTGGAATGTTGGAGTGTGAGGAAAGCTGAGGAATGTAAGATACTAACTGCAGAAATGAACTGACTGAGGGAAGCATTGAGAGATTCAAGACTGCAGAAAATGAACAATGAAATGATAAGAAAACAGGTAAAGCAAGAAATAATGCTTTTATAGAAGAGTGAAGAAAGATAATTGCAGTTTGAACATGTGTCAGGAATGTACCCTGAAAGGGTATTATATATGGTGGTATATACCAGAGTTCAAGGAACTAGAAATGAGGAAGACTGAGGATGTGTGTTGGATAGGCACAGTGAAGAATGATATAGAACAAAAAGGTTTAAAGATTAACAAAACCATGGAGCTGGTACAAGACAGAAAGTGATGGAAAGACTTCATTTGGCCCCGTCGTCACTGGTGAGCTGGCAGATGGGAATCAGAAAAGAAGCTAGTTCCCAGGTTGATCTTTGAAGTAAGGGAGCAGGGCTATGGGAGTTGCTTCAGGGACGTGGCTCATGGAGTACCAGCTGTTGGTCATTGGTCGAGGATCAGCGGGGATAAATGGCTGCAATTCCTTGTATTTTACATATGATTTGAACTAAAGCCTTCAGTAATTAGAGCTCAATACATCAGCCATTATTGATGCTAATTCTGGTGGCTTTCAAATTTATAATGGCTGTTTATCACTATACTTAAAAATGCTGAAGATTAATGTGATGCTGCCTTTAAAATGACACATTTCTCTATAGCCATGATAACTATTATTGCTATTAAATGTAATTAAATCTGATAAATAGACTAAGTTTATCAGTTTGATTGACAAAGTCCCAAGGTAGTGATATAACATGACTTGTTTATTTTGTGGGAAGGATTGATACCCAAAGATTACAAACACTGAAGTATTAACAAATTCTCAATTAAAGAAAAAGAGACATTCTCTATCCGCTTCTCTCGATCTTCAAAATAAACAACTTGGGAGATGTCTCCTTCACTTCTTGTGGCTTAATGAGAAATAAGAGGAGGAGAAAATTTCTAATATATTCCTCTTGTACACTCTGATCAAGTCCTAATGGTAATCCCTTCCCTTGTGTTTCTTTGTATATGCCTGGTGTGAGGGCATTGGTTAAATTCTCATGGCTTAGGGAAGGGTCAAGTGTGCTGAGAGAAAAAAAATAATTAAACTATAAATTTTTTTGGTACACTGTTGATAATTCAAGAATTTGGAGATATGCTGCGTAGGAGTTTGTAGAATTTCTCATTAATCGTATTGAAGGAATAAGGATGGTAAAGCCTTTGGACACATCAATGTAAAGTAACTCCTTGCTTAACATTGTAGTTATGTTCCTGAAAAATGCTACTTTAAGCGAAACTATGTTAAGCGAATCCAATTTTCCCATAAGAATTAATGTAAATGGGGGGGGGGGCGGGTTAGGTTTCAGGGAAATTTTTTTCACCAGACAAGAGACTATGTTTATACACACACACACACACACATATAAGTTTTAAACAAATAATTGAATACTGTACACAGCAACGATGATTGTGAATCTTGGTTGAGGTGGTGGAGTCAGAGGGTGGAAGAGGGTGGGATATTTCCCAGGAAATGCCTTGCTACTAAATGATGAACTAGCACTTGGCTGAGCCCTCAAGGGTTAACACGTTGTTAATGTAGCCTGACAGTCTACAAGGCAGCACAAATGGAGGGAGGAGACACAGCATGGCAGAGAGAGACAGAGACACACTCCGTGCGTGAGTGTGTGTGAGAGAGAGGGAGAGACAGACACACATCGTGTGTGTGTGTGTGAGAGAGAGATGCGCATTGCCCCTCTAAGTACACTGCCTTTTTAAGTAGATCAGCAAGTTGAGACAGCAGCTGCTGCCAGCAAGCTCCCTAGTCCTGAGCCCTGTCATGTCCCCCTCTCCCGCTCTGTGGAAATGGGGGTAAAGGAGCGGGGGGCAGTAGTGGGGGACACCCTGACATTAGCACCCCTCTTCGCCCCTCCCTCCCCCGCACAGCAAGCAGGAGGCTCCCGGGAGCAGCTTCAAGGCAGAGGGCAGGACCAGCACTTGGCAGTGCGGGGAGGGACAGCTGAACTGCCTGACAATTAATAGCCTGCTGGGTGGCTGCCGCACAGGGAACTTAGGGGGGCTGCCGGTCCACCCTGGTTCCAAGCCCCCACCAGCTAGCTCCAACGGGCTGCTCTTTCTGCAAGCTGTGGACAAAGCAGGCAGCTGCCAAACAACATTATAACGGAGTGTTGCGCAACGTTAAACGAGCATGTTCCCTAACTGATCAGCAACGTAACAACAAAACAATGTTAACCGGGATGACGTTAAGTGAGAAGTTACTGTATATATTTTCTTTTATCATTGACTGTAATTGACAAGCCAGCATGGGTTGGTAGATAACTCACCTGTCATAGTGAATGTGACAACTGCTTGATCCAGCCTGATTGCATTAGAGAAAGATTTGATTTGTATATGGAGATTATATTTTAAAAAGGAAGAAAATATGTCTAATTAACACTTTTCCCCCCCAGGATCTCTTTTTCAGCCTGAAGCATTGCGACTGGATTGGCTGTGTTTGGCAGTTTCCCATGATGCACCATAAAGAACAAATACGGTGGATTCTGAAGGAAGCCCTAGGTAAGGTAGTAAATCATGTATATTTAATTGCACTGCGCAAACCAGACGTAGTTGTCCAGACTTGCTACGTGTTCCATGATGGAGCTGGCTCCCTCGGAGTAATTTCACTTCCCTAGAGGGTGAAATTAACCCCAATGGAGAGAATCCCCATAAAGCCTTTAGTTAAGCAAGTGCTGTAAGTGAGGCATAGTCGTGCCTTGGCCCTTCTGCGGTAGGTTGAATTTCACCCTAGAGTATGTTACCTCATGTACCTCAAGATGTTTAACAGCAGCAACCAAAGAATTAAACAACTTTCCTATCTTCATAATCCAGGCAGGAATGATCTCTTTAACGACTATAAATACATCTGTTTTAAGAAGCTGCCACTTTGTTTTAAGAATAATTTTCAGAGTGTTTCTGGGGAACACATTTTTTAAAATGTGTGAAATTCCCCTACTGGCTCAGTTGGAGTATAAAAAATGCCATTTCCCAAGCGAGCTGTGCACATGCCTCCTAACGTTGATGCACAAAAAGGCCACATTAACATGTGATTAGAGAGGGACAGAAAAAAGTTAATCTGTGCCTAAAAGAAAATCTCATTTTAAGTGAGTCTGTCAAGAAGATAGCTGGACACACTGCTCTTTGAATTAATATTGTCAAAACTTTATGTGAAAGATGAAACAATCCCATTAATCTATTTGACCCCCTGATAAAAATAGTTGTTTTAAACTCATGAGGCTGCTAACATTTAACTTGCGAATTAATCTGTCTTTCCAGAGCACGTTCACATTTGTTTTACCTGGGGCTATAGCCGACAGATTCTGCTTGTGTTTAAACTCCCAGCTGATTTTGTAACAAAAGAGAAGATGGCTGACATCTGCAAGTCATATGGGTAAGCTGGAAACTTTGTACTTTACTGAAAAATTATGATTATTCTTGAAACTAGTTCAGTTGGCATCTTGTCCCACTTAACATACAAATGAAAACCAATATGTTTCCTGCCAGTTTACTGTCAATTAACTCTATTTAAATGAAGTATTTTGTGGCTGGCTTTATTTGAAAGTGTCATTATGTATAGGTTATAAATGGCCAATGTGAAACGTACCTCTGCAGTATTACCTTGCTTTGTAGCTAAGAAGCAACAAAGTCATGTTGTAGCATGTACTACACCATTACGTGTTAAGCTCTGTTTACTCCCAACAAATGCTATTGACCTAAAATGTGACCAAAGAAATAACCCCAAAGCAAGTCACAAGGGTTGTACCTTCATAATTACACTAATGCCTCTCCCATATTTAACCTGCTTTAGCAGAGAGAAATTTTCCCACCAGTCTTCATGGGTCTCTTGTATGCATAAAGACATTCCCTCTGATCCTAATTACCTCCACTTCCTTATTTCCCTAATGACTTCCCTTCTTTTCCTTATGCAGTTCTTACCTCCATATGATGGTTGTTTTCCGCTTGACCCTTTCCCGCTATCATACACAAAAAAACCCTCACTGCAATATGGGACCTAGATGTGTTTATCATTGAACACTTATGACCTTTGTGAGGGTGGTGTTTGACAAAAGGCCAGCACAAATTCATTCAATAAACTGACAGTTCTGGGGACTTATGCCACATTGAAATGGCCAGGTTATTCCTAGTATTTGGGGTTATTTGCTCTTACTGATGAGTTTGCTAAATCAGCATTTCATTACTAATGACTTTAGTTTAGAACAAATAACACATGAGTTCACCAGTATAATATATGATCTATATTGACTATTGATTGCTGATTAAGTATAGAGAAGCATTTGTCCAGAGTTGAATGATGTGTTGTGTTTTTTAAGCACTGATATAGGAAGATCACTTGGCATCTTCTATAACTTCATCTAGTATATTGTACAGCATAAATATAATTGAGTGTATAAATCAGTGATGCTCTTTGCAGTTTAATTCTTGTCTTCCAACAAAACAGCGGTGTTCTTTTTAAAAAAAATCATAGTCTTGTCTTGAGTGGTTCAAATCTCTTGACATTTCAATCAGATTTTTTTTTGGCTCCAGCTTTCCCTCTGAATTTTTGTTGCTCAGTACCTTGGAGAATCAGCTAATTCACTAGCACCATCTAGTGACTTTTCTAGGATATAGTGAGCAAATTTCTGTATCAGATGGCAGAATTGCAGTGAAAATCTACAGTATCCTAAAAAGACACACAAAGGAACTCTTTGGCTCTTAATTTAATCCAGAACCTCAACAATGGCTATGAAGAAAGCTGTTTTTAGCGCTAAATGTCCATAAGCCCTAACAATTAGCTCCAATACATTTAGGCTTAATTCCAGAGACTGTGGAAGGATGGAAGTTCCTTCTCCATCTTGCACAAAGTCGCAGCACTGATTTCCACTATCATGGTACACAGAATGGGAATACTATTGGTAATGATAGCACTAATTGGTCAAACTGCATTACTGTTTAAAATGTAGCTCTTTTGTTGGCTAAGGTAATTGGCCCAGATCATGCCTTGCTAGTACTTGCTAGGAGTGTGGTTTGACGGCTGAATTGTCTGAGAGATTTACCAGGATCTGCGAAATACTGAGAATTGCTGAAAAAAGGCAAAGGTAAGACGTGTGTGTGTATGTAGAGAACAGTTATTGATACTTCACTCAGTGCCATAGTTTTGTTTTTCATTAAATTAAAAAAAAAAGTCAAAACATTTCAGACTTCAGCTCCAAGAGTATAAACAGTGTTACAGAGTGGTAAAACTACCTGAAAATACTTCTGTCCCCAATTTAAAAGGTATATTTGAGACATGAAGCTTAGAAATAAAAAATGTATTAACAGAAAATATATTCAGAATAAATGTTTCCAAAAAAAAAAAAAAAGGATCAATGACTAAACCATCAAATGTCCACCGCTGAAGAATTCAGCAACTCTTTACCCATACTGCATCCTCCTAGACCTAGACTGCTCTGATGGCTGCTCCATAAACGCTGTAATAGTGCAATGAGACATTACAGTATGTGGAATTTAGGGGTCTACTTACACTGCAGTTGTTGCTATCAAAGTAGTTCACCCGCAGATACACTGTTTAACTCCTTAAAAACAAAAAAGCATGCATGGAAAAACATAAGAGTTTTTGGAATTAAGTGAATTAAGTTCTAGAAGATGGCACTTAAAAAGGTGCTATTGAAATCTGTTACATCAATAGGGAGGGGTGGTTACAAGCAAGAATCTGGAATCTAGGAATCCCTAAATACTAGCCTTTAGTAAAAAATAAAATAAAAAAATACCTTGCTATCATCATTTTTCTATTCTTTGTGGTTTGTCACTCATGCTCTCCATTCATGTTAGTGATAATTTTTCAAAGGCCGGAGGGGGACGCGGGAGGGGGAATGATAGGGCTCTCTCTGAAACTGAATCATATTTATCACTGCATCAGCCAGTTTAAACTCTTTCTAAAAGCTAGCATCCAGCAAATTAGGTAACTAATATGTTTGATTTTTTTTTCTCTTTTGTCTGTAGAGCTCTGATACAGTCCATGCTGGAAAGGTGTGACCGTTTTCTATGGTCTCAGCAGGCATAGCAAATATGCCAGGAAACACTGAAATGAAGTTGTGTATTGTACATATTCTACATTAAAGTGCCTCTTAAGCGTCATAACCTCTTAAAGAAACAAACTCTTGTCCACAAAATAATGTATTCAGTCACACTGCATGAAAATAGCACCTGAATTTGGTTTTCTTCTACAGTTCTTCCTAAATAGTTTAAAACGTGCTTCTAAAACAGGTTTTAGAAATTGTTAGATTGAAATACTCCAATGTTTTGTTGAAATTAAGACCACAGGCATCTGATAGATTTGTTTTTTTACAATAGGATTAAAAGTGCTGAATGAATTTGATAATAATTCTGAATGAATTAAAACATTTGGTTAAAGGTACAGTTCTTTGAACATTAAATTAGGTTTGAAAATAGTGCATTTTGCCTTCAGCAACTTTTCTGTAGGTTGGTTAAGATGTAAATTTCAAAAGGATTAATTCTGTGTATATTGCCAGCATGAGCAGCCCCTGCTGGTAAACATTAAGACTCACCCAAACTGTTTTCCCATCTGACATTCACTTTTGCCAATGGCTGCAGTGAATGTATGCAAGAATGCAGATTTTTCCTTAATTGTATAGAATATCTACTCTTTTGATTTATTTCTTGGAATAGCTACATCTTTATCTTAAGAGCTATGTAAAATAATGTTATGGGGTATTGATTGCATAGTGTTGAAATATGCATTAAATCTTTGAAATACTCATTTATTAATAGAGCACTGGAAAAAAGTGTAAACGCAGCATTCGAAAATGGTAGGAATCTGTCACGAGGTCATCTTCAGATGAATTACCACACAAATCAACATATCTTTAGATGTCAGTGTTTCATAACTGATTTTTTAAATCTTTTTGGATGAAATGATGTAACTGCATACCTTTTTATCTAAAATGGACTTTTTAAAAGTATTTTTAAAGGGAGACTGTCAAGTTAAGAATCATATTTAAAAAAAACCTTTACCTCTGTTAAGATAAACATTAGATTACTAAAACTGAATATTTAAAACACCCAATTTTACTTAATGATTTGCAACTAGCTTTATACCTATTCTTTTTACTCTGTGAACTTCCTAGAGCTTGGATAGTGAAAACAGACTAGTGAGATGTACTTTTGGTTTTATCTCATTTCAAGTTTAGAGCCTCATTCATTAGCAAAATGCTATAATATCTAGGCAGTGGTCAAACCCCAAAGAACTAACTCCCTTTAAAATAAGAGCCTATATATGTTTTATGTATATAGTTTTGTCTCCATTGTTGGCTGCATTCCAAATTAATGATTTTATTTATTTAATTTTTTTTTAAATCAAAGTAACTTTAATCTGTGAAGTTTGGTCTGATATATAAAACTGGAGTTGGATGGGTAACCTCTTTGTCTCAGTTGCGAGAACAAGTTATTGCCTTATGGTGGAGCATTTCATAGCTCTTCTGGAGCAGGAATAAAAGTCTACAGAAATAGGCCCAGTGGCAGGTATTTCATACCTTAAGATTCCTGTCTGTGAAAAGCCAACAAAACGTCCTCTTTCAGCTTCGGTTTTTCCTGGGGTTGAGATTTTCAGCTGAAGTTTGGAAACAGCACAAATGTGCCATGCTATATCTTCAGGCATACCAAGGTCTTATTTATCATAGGTGTAAAAAGGATTGGAAGTCAGGTACTCCTATGTCATCCTAACTTTGGTACTGATATGCCGTGAAGCTTTGAACAAATCATTTTACCTTTCTGTGCCTGTTTCCCTACCTCTAAAATGAGAACATTTCTATCTCATGTGGGTGTTAGAATGAATTAGTTCAGTTTTATACAGCACCTCAAAGAAGTAAAGATCTATATAAGTGGAAGAATCATCTGTCTCAGGAAAATACATAACCAGTGCTCTTTATTGCACCTAAAATGAACTTGTAATTTTAAGAGGTTTCAATAAAAAAAAAAGTGTTTCTGACTTAGTCTTGATTTCCTTATTTATATGTGAATAAGATGTGAAGGATACGTGAACACATTGTGACTTCATCCTAAGAAATGCTGCAGTTGCACACTGCAAGCATAAGAAAGGAAAGTCTGTCACACAGATACGTTCTGAGCCATTTAACACTTATGTTTAACCCTTTTGGCTAATTCTTTGTGAAATCATGTCACTTGGCTTAATAGTAAGATTGTCTGTATAGTGGGTTTGCATGTCAAGACAAGAATCCAAATATGTTGGTCAAACCCCAAAAGAGGTGTAGTTGCAATAATACCTCAGTGAATTTACTTTTTTAAACATTGTTTAACAGAAGAAAAAAATACAAAAGACTCAACTGTCAAATATTATACATGAAAGAACCAGAACATTATATCCCCTCTCTTAGAAAAATCACCATCCACTCTGTATCCAGTAAAAGTATCTGGAGTCCTCTGGAGGTAAACTGGATGCATGGTGTTCTTAAGACTCAGAAGACGTGCTAATACTCTGACTTCTGTTTTAGCCGTAATTAGGTTTTATTAGATCATGGGGTTTCACAAACAGGGCAATCATGGGTTTAACTGGAGGTATTACCCTTCAAGCGTGAGGACAGCACTTTATTCTGATGCTTAGCCATCCTCTGCTGGACAAACTGAAAGGACTTTCTTGATCTGTGACTGAAACGCAGCCTTTCCTCATTAGATACCCTAATCATCTGTCTTACTGGAATGCCCAGGCTCACTTCCAAGTTTCCACAATAAGCCTAGCCTTTTGGATATCCTCTGAGTGAGCCTAGGCTGGAAAGATAAGACAACCTTGCTGAGAATCAGTAGAATTGGATTCAGCGAGTAAGTGCTGTGGCTTTTGATCTATTACTTCTCTGTGCCTCAGTTTCTCTATCTGTAAACTGATGATACTTTCCTGCCTATGTAAAATGCTTGGAGATCTGTGGATGAAAAAGACTATATACATTCAAGGGGTTCATGCCACTGGCGCCGACTTCTACATTGAAACATTCTGAAGTCGGGAAATGTCAATGTTAAAATTGAACGTGCAGCCTTAACACTGCTTATGTGCATGTATGCATCGCTATACTGCCCTCAATTACTTGGTCAAACTTTTAATAAAATTATATATTATGCCATTTTTTCTCATGGCCTTAGACACCTGTGTGACACTTTTATCACTGTGTACAATCCGTAAGTCACACATGCAGTTTGTGAAAATAGTTTATACACAAGATGTACAGTTAATAAGGCCAGGGCCCTACATCACTCTCTGCTCCTCTTACAAGATTGTAGAAATACTGTAATTGCATTCTTTGAGAGTGTCTTTAACTATGTGATTATGTACACTGTAATGCAAACAGCTGTGGAATCTTATTTTTGCCTGTGTAAATTTAAGAACTTTAGAAAGTTATGGAATTTAAGCTTTTAAAAGAAAAAAAAATCATATTCTGTAAGAACAACTCTGAATTTCACTGAATTATGCATATTACTGAATTGACAATGTTATATATGGAACAGATGAAGCTGTTAAAGGCCTGTCTCCATGATATTGTAAATTACCAGCACTCTGCTTCATACTGTTTGCACTTTGCCATGCAGCATGCCAGCCAACTGCCTTCGGACCTGCACAGTTAAAGTTAGCCACAGCAGCATACTCTTTCTTAGGACATCAGTTAAAAAGGGCCAAAAAGTCATACCAATCAGTGTTTAAAGATAAGGTGAGATTCTTAAATCCACATGCCTGCCAAATCCAAAGTGTTGTTACAAGGAACTTCCTTTTTTCTTACCAAATGTCAACTTCAGTCATTTTGCCCTTCGAGCTTTTTTGTTACAATAGGACAAAATGTACAGAATTGATTTTATTTCAAATTAAAAAAAGTTTCTTTTTGAGTGTAGACCAGGCCTGTAAAATTTCAGTCCAGAAGCTTGAATGTTTTCAGAATGTTGAGTGAATGAAAAGACGGCTAAAGGAAACATGTACATAACCTTAAATACCGCTGTTAGGAGAGCTCCAGCTATACAACCCACCGCTACTTTAAATGATGATGTGCAGTGTCTCTGGTAGGCAGATCATAGAGGGTGTGAAAAACTAATGCATTACAGCAAGGTTTTCAAAAAGATGCAGTCACAATATTTAGGAAACAAAATGGCTCTCTTCTGCCCCTTGAAACCAGAATTGTTTTCAATTCTAGGTATCAAAGGTGGGAATTACCATAGTTCAGTTCATCTAGGGCAGGGGTCAGCAACCTTTCAGAAGTGGTGTGCCGAGTCTTCATTTATTCACTCTAATTTAAGGTTTCGCGTGCCAGTAATACATTGTAACGTTTTTAGAAGGTCTCTTTCTATAAGTCTATAATCTATAACTAAACTATTGTTGTATGTAAAGTAAATAAGATCTTTAAAATGTTTAAGAACCTTCATTTAAAATTAAATTAAAATGCAGAGACCCCCGGACTGGTGGCCAGGACCCGGGCAGTGTGAGTGCCACTGAAAATCAGCTTGCGTGCCGCCTTTGGCACACGTGACACAGGTTGCCTACTCCGATCTAGGGGAAAATGCAGTTGTAGTTCAGAGACTACTGAGCTTCTAAATCTCTACTTCTAGCTTCTCTAAATCTAGCTTTGTTACTACAAGTAGTAAATGCTATTCAGGATAACACTACCTAGGAGTCATCTTTCCCTTTTTTACAAGACTAGTTGGAGTTTGTCTAGTAAAGTGTAGATGCTAATGGGAATAAAATGAGTAAGATTAAAGGAAAATTACACGATTCAGCCTATGTCATTTTGCTGTCAAGGCTGTTACTGTTGAACGTAGACACTTCCAAAAGCTTCCAGCAAGGTCAAAGCCAGATTGGTCAACAGGGCATTGAGCATGGACAATACAGCTACGGTCTGTTGTGTTTGCAAGTCATATAATTCTGTTGGACTAGTGAGCAGGACTGATTTAGCACTGTTTCACAACACCTTCCCAATCATGATGACTTTATTCAGATTACATTCCCATAAGAACCACATTGACCATTTACAAGATCTGCTGTTTTGTTTGCAAACTTTAGAGGGCAAAGTCTGACCTGAACTAGCAGATATTTACCTGCATTTTTCCAGTTAGAATCAATAGGAGTTTTACATATTATCGCCCAATTTACTGCAGTAAATTCCCAACAGAAGCAATGTTTGTATTCAACAAGCAAAGAATTGCCCAATTTGAATTTAGTCCGGTTTCTGTAAATTATTTCCAATTTGCTCTTTGAGATAAGGCTTCCTATATAGTACCATTTTTCTTGTGAGACTCCATCAGAAAGGACTCAATTTCTCAGGGGCTTTGCAATACAGCAGCGGTAAGTTTCATTCCATATGGAAACTTCATATTTGTACCATTTTACCTTGTTTTGTGTTCAATTTTTGCCTTAGAACAAGTGATTTTTATGATGTAAAAACATATGCAGAAACTAAAACTTATGTCCCAGCCTGGTGCTGTCATGGCAGAGAGGATTTCATTTTTCTGAGTAGAAATCATCACTTTGGTAACTCTTCTGAATTGTGTGTGACCCTGAAGATCCATGTACCTGTTCCAGAGCGGTTATAAGAGGAATGAACATTATGGATGCAGTCTTTAAAATATTGCCCAGTTTTCTGACATATACTCTCCTTCTATTACAGCCTAAATAAGTGAACAATGAAGTTCTACAACTGCATGTTGTTGTTGTCCCTGGTACTGTGTGTCAGTGCCCAGAACTGGTTCACTGATGCTGGAGCATTCATAAGAGATGCTTATCTAGGTATGCTTTTTACTCACTGCATGTCTGTCATCCAAACTGTTCTCAAAAGTTATGTTTGATGAGAAAAACCATAACAAATCAGTTTTGGTTTGAAACTAAACCGTCATTTTTGGATTTCTCTGATCTTCCACTGAACCAAAAAAAATCAGTATTTACTCAGTGGTATATAGGAGCTTTTCTGCCTTCTCTAGAAGCACTTTACTTGGAAGCCACAGTGGTGAAGTGACTAGAATGGTGCTTGACTACTTCAGAGGAATGTGGGTGGAATAACCTCAAAGTTTTGTTTTAAATTTGCAGTGTCTCTATAATCCTTTCTCTCTTCTCCAGGCGCTGGGGATATGTGGCGTGCATACAGCGACATGCGGGAGGCCAATTATAAAAATGCAGATAAATATTTCCATGCTCGTGGGAATTATGATGCTGCCCAAAGAGGGTCTGGCGGTAAATGGGCAGCAGAAGTTATTAGGTAATGGATTCTACTTGGATTATGAGTTAAAAGTCGGTAAAGAGCTATGCAATCAAATTACTATGAAGTACATGTAATTCATAACTAGTTATTGTCCTGTTTGAAGCGAGGACAATTTTATTTAACCTCTGACCTAGCTAAGTGTGAAGACCGTGCCCATTCTTGAGTTGCAAAGGTGATTTCTGAGCTGACCTATTTGGATATGTTCTGATATCAGATCTCATTACTATGTGCCAGGAGGCCGATGTTTTCACCACAGGGCTTTTAAAATTTAAATAATTGCANAATAAGTAAATAACTTTTCCTTATCCACTTTCTCAACATCACTCATGATTTTATATACCTCTATCATGTCCCCCCTTAGTCTTCTCTTTTCCAAGCCGAAGAGTCCCAGCCTCTCTAATCTCTCCTCGTATGGGACCCTCTCTAAACCCCTAATCATTTTAGTTGCCCTTTTCTGAACCTTTTCTAGTGCTAGAATATCCTTTTTGAGGTGAGGAGACCACATCTGTACACAGTATTCGAGATGTGGGCGTACCATGGATTTATATAAGGGCAATAATATATTCTCTGTCTTATTCTCTATCCCCTTTTTAATGATTCCTAACATCCTGTTTGCTTTTTTGACCGCCTCTGCACACTGCGTGGACATCTTTAGAGAACTATCCACAATGACGCCAAGATCTTTTTCCTGACTCGTTGTAGCTAAATTAGCCCCCATCATGTTGTATGTATAGTTGGGGTTATTTTTTCCAATGTGCATTACTTTACATTTATCCACATTAAATTTCATTTGCCATTTTGTTGCCCAATCACTTAGTTTTGTGAGATCTTTTTGAAGTTCTTCACAATCTGCTTTGGTCTTAACTATCTTGAGTAGTTTAGTATCATCTGCAAACTTTGCCACCTCACTGTTTACCCCTTTCTCCAGATCATTTATGAATAAATTGAATAGGATTGGTCCTAGGACTGACCCTTGGGGAACACCACTAGTTACCTCTCTCCATTCTGAGAATTTACCATTAATTCCTACCCTTTGTTCCCTGTCCTTTAACCAGTTCTCAATCCATGAAAGGACCTTCCCTTTTATCCCATGACAGCTTAATTTACGTAGGAGCCTTTGGTGAGGGAACTTGTCACCAGGAGGCCGATGTTTTCACCCAAGGGCTTTTAAAATTCAAATAATTGCAGGACCTCACTTTAATCTAGAACCAGTACATATTGCCCTTGGTATTTCATCCAAGAAAACTATGATCAATGGTTCACTTGCAGTCCTCTAATGAGGATTGTGTTAAAATATTGCTGTTGAACGTGATGACTATGATATAAAGGAGCTTATGAGGAGTGGGTAGAACTTAGTGGAGGCAAGTAATGGGAAAGCTTTTTAATTCACAACTACTGCACTGATGCACTTCTGGGATGACCTCTGCTATTCACAGACAGGCTGAGGTTTGTGTCTGTGTTTGTGTGTGACAAGGTAGGCGAGCTAATATCTTTTATTGGAACAACTTCTGTTGGTGAGGTATTTGTGCGGGTCCTCAGTTTTATGGAAAAGTAGTGATTAAACTGGGGAAAAAGTGAAAAGTAAACAATTTAGTTATTGAGATTTAATAATAAACTGTCTCAGATAATCTTTGTTTCCTCTTTCCAGTGATACTAGGGAAGGTTGGCAGGGTGGCATTAGTGGCAGAGGAGCAGAAGACACACGTCAAGACCAGGAGGCAAATGCATGGGGCAGAAGTGGAGGAGACCCAAACCACTACAGACCAGAGGGCCTTCCCACAAATTACTAATGCAGCCTGTAATACTTTACAGTGGTTCAATTTTTCTACCAGTTGTGCAAAACCACAATAAATAAAATCTTAAATTTCGGAAGCTCTCAGTGAATGAACAAACATCCACAGCTACATTAGAAAAGATAAAAAGCAATATACATACAAATCTTTCATGATCTGGGGCCAAAGGTAACCCTTAACTGCCCAGGATTTGGAAGATTCTTCCAGATTATTTAACGATTGTCATTTACTCAATTTGTTGCATATTCCTGTGAAGCAGCGGCCACTGTCCACTGTCAGAGACAGGCTACTGGACTATTGTGATCCATTATGATAATTCTCCTTGTTATTGTTATCCCCATTTTACAGACAGGGATGTTAATTGACTTGCCTAACTTTACAGGGGAGTCTATAGCAGAGCTAGGAATGGAGTCCAGTCCTCTAACCATAAGACCATCCTACCTGGCTAATTAGTTTGGGGCATAAAAACCACCATACAAAGTTTTAGGGATCATGGCAAAAATAGAAATTTTTGGGGCCGGTCAGGAGGAAAGTTAACATTTTAAATGAAAGGATGAAAACACATTTTCCATGGTGCTGGGAGTCTAGGTCCACTTTAATAAGCAGTAATGGTGCTTATGTTTTAAAAGTATATATTTATTGTTGTCAGGTGGGTAGAACCTCTGTTCCATCTGAGATCAGGCTAGAAAGGCTGGATCGGAGTCATCACTGGATGAAATTTCCCATTGTTGCCAAAGAGCAGGAGTGAGGGGAAACAGCATCAGACAGGGGTGGCAAAACTAAGTTCAGGACTAGTTAATGTACATTGATAAAAACTTGGAAAGATTATAGGGTTTAAAAGGCTCAATGCTCACAACTTGAAGTCAAAAAGAAAGTAAAGGAAAGGAGAAGCACAAAATCAAATCAAAATGAAACCAGTGTTTTCTGGTTGTATGCTTCCCTTTGGATAGTTACCAGGCAGCTGACAGCAGTCTCACTAGAGTTTTCTGGTAATGCATTTAACCCTAACATCTTCACTTAAAAACAGAGGAATATTAGAAATTCAAAATCATGTCAGCCTAACAGTCCTGAAGAAGAGCTCTGTGCAAATCAGAAGCTTGTCTCTCTCCCCAACAGCAGTTGGTCCAATAGACATTATTACCTCACCCACCTTGTGTGTCTAATAGCCAGGGAGCACTAGAGCTACAACAACACTATAATTAGCCCCTAGTCCCACTCTTGAAGCAAAGATCAAACAAATTTGCAGCATGCAGTGGGGGGTTCTTAGCATGACTCTGGTCAAATAATTTTTAAGGCCTTTCCTCAATTTTTAGGGTAAAAGTGCATAGTCAATTGGCCTCAAATCTATCACAGACAATTTGTTGGAGACAAACCAAGTCAGTTGTATCTGACAAACATTAACAGGCGCTTGGGCTTATTAAAGTATCTCTCATGGTATAGAGAACATATCTATTTATAGCCTTGTTGATTAAATCTCTGATCCAAATCCCATTGAAGCCAGAGAGAGTCCTTCCATTGGCTTCAATGGTCTTTGGATCAGGTCTGCATATCCTATTTTGGTAAACATATGGACACTCATATTTACCAGCTACTTGAATCTGGGGATTGTAATTCATGAGTTAGGGATTTTTTTTTGGATGGGTAGCTATGAAAAACCTCAACCCCTTTTCTCAGTAGCTTATTTGGGCTTAGTGGAATTTACTTACTAGCACAATATTTTAGATATACTTTACATAGGTTAGTGAAACCTCCTACAAGTCAATTACCAGAATGCACCATAACATGGAGCGTCTGGGAGAGATCCTCCAAATCAGTCTTTCTGCATTAATCTGTGCAGAGTCCCACATTATACCCTCAAATCCTTTCAGAGTAGGGGCTTGGTCCAAGTGTGGCAGGAGTGGTCATGGCAGTACTACTCCCTTTTGGCTGTCATGGGTGAGTTGATCTGGGGAACATCCTCAACACAGCTTCCTTAAGATCTCCAGGTTTATTTCCCTGCAGCTTTCGGGACTTGTGCAGAGCGGAAGGGCTATGCTTTCTGCCCACTTCATAGGTGATCAAATTCTGTCCCCTCAACCCACTTGAAACTTTTGGAATGCTGCAAGTTTGAACTCACAGAGTTTCTCCTCATACGTGCCCCACTCCATCTTTTGCATAGTTTAAAAATTTACTGTTTCACAGCAATTTTCCATTTGTGGAAACAACTTGTGTCTGTTCATGTATCGTCAGAGTGATGATATACAGGTGGGTTTTGCAGTTTAAAAACACAGGCCGTGCTCGACTTTACGACGTTCGACTTAAGATGAATGGCACTTAAGACGTTTATGAATTTACACCCTGATTCGACTTGCAACCATTGGTTTCGACTATATGACGCTCGGTCCCGCAGTGGAGTGGGTTCCGGTTCCAAGTTACAACATTTCGACTTATGACGCAATTTTCAGGAACCAATTGTGTCGTAAGTCCAAGGACTGCCTGTAGTGCTTTTTAAATTGAGTGAAATTACCTGTGAACTTACACAAATTACTACAGGCAAAACGTTCAGAGCTGGATGCTTGGGGTTTGTTGGGTCTGAAGCCTATTGATCAGGCAGATCTGGTGGTTTCTTTATTCACTTCAGCAGGTTAATTATTTTGAGATCAACTGATCTACATACATCTCAATGAAACATTAGAAGGGTCGGGGTGTCTCTGGGTGAGGCAGGGTTGGGGGGCTCTGTGCAGTGACTGAGGTGCTGACTGTCTGTGGGCTGCAGGGGGCACTGTGGGGCAGCTGAGGCGCTGTCTGTCTGGGGGGCAGGGCTGCAGGGGATGCTGTGGGGCGGCTGAGGCACTGTCTGTGGGGGCAGGGCTGCAGGGGGCACTGTGGGGTGTCTGAGGTGCTGTCTGTCTGTCTGTGGGGGGCAGGGCTGCAGGGGGTGCTGTGGGGTGGGTGAGGCACTGTCTGTGGGGGGCAGGGCTGCAGGGGGCGCTATGGGGTGGCTGAGGTGCTGTCTGTCTGTCTGTGGGGGGCAGCGCTGCAGGGGGCACCGTGGGGCGGCGGAGGCGCTGTCTGAGGGGGGCAGGGCTGCAGGGGGCGCGGTGGGGCGGCGGAGGCGCTGGCGGCGGGGGCAGGGCTGCAGGGGGCGCTATGGGGTGGCGGAGGTGCTGTCTGTCTGTCTGTGGGGAGCAGGGCTGCAGGGGGCGCCGTGGGGCGGCGGAGGCGCTGTCTGTGGGGGGCAGGGCTGCAGGGGGCGCCGTGGGGCAGCGGAGGCGCTGTCTGTGGGGGCAGGGCTGCAGGGGGCGCTGTGGGGCGGCGGAGGCGCTGTCTGTGGGGGCAGGGCTGCAGGGGGCGCTGTGGGGCGGCGGAGGCGCTGTCTGTGGGGTGCAGGGCTGCAGGGGGCGCCGTGGGCCGGCAGAGGCGCTGTCTGCGGGGGCAGGGCTGCAGGGGGCGCCGTGGGGCGGCGGAGGCGCTGTCTGTCGGGGGCAGGGCTGCAGGGGGCGCGGTGGGACGCCGGAGGCGCCGTCTGTGGGGGGCAGGGCTGCAGGGGGCGCTGTGGGGCGGGTGAGGCGCTGTCTGTGGGGGGCAGGGCTGCAGGGGGCGCTGTGGGACGCCGGAGGCGCTGTCTGTGGGGGGCAGGGCTGCAGGGGGCGCTGTGGGGCAGCGGAGGCGTTGTCTGTGGGGGGCAGGGCTGCAGGGGGCGCTGTGGGGCGGCGGAGGTGCTGTCTGTCTGTCTCTCTCTGGCTGGCTGCCGGGCAGGTTGTTGGTGCCGGCCCCAGCAGCCGCGCGGCGGAGAGCGCTGAGCCCCGCTGCCAGGTGAGCCCCGTGCGGCGGGATCTGGCCCTTGCAGGGCTGAGCAGCAAGGCCAGCTGGGGCTGATGCAGAAGCCGCTCCCGTCCCCGCAGCAGCGTGAGGGCCGAGCCCCCGGGGAGGGGAGGAGGGACCGGGCTGCGACTCGCTCCGGGAGCCCCCCGAGCACCGCGCCTCTGCCTTGCCGGGCGATGGGCGGAGTCCGCCTGCCCCGGCCGGACCCTCCCAGACCAGCGGCTGCCTGGGTGGGCTGGGGGAGCCGGTTCCCCATGGGGTGTGTGCACTGTGAGGTCTGGGTACGTGGGATGGGGGAGCCTGTTGCAATAATCTGCCACCTCGGAGGGCTCCGATACGACTGGCAGCTCTTTTTTCTCCATCCGAGGTGTCTTCTGTGAGATCTCTCTGAGCTGCACCTCTACCTCCTCCAGACCTGGAAGCTGTTCTCGGGTACCAGTTTCGTTGTGGCCACCGAGGGGGCGGACCTCCTCGCGGTGTCCCTGCTACACAACCCCCACCTTCGTGTGCAGTGGCAGAGACCCCTCATAAGAACGGCCGTACTGGGTCAGACCAAAGGTCCATCTAGCCCAGTATCCTGTCTACCAACAGTGGCCAGGTGCCCCAGAGGGAGTGAACCTAACAGGTAATGATCAAGTGATCTCTCTCCTGCCATCCATCTCCACCCTCTGACAAACAGAATCTAGGGATACCATTCCTTACCCATCCTGGCTAATAGCCATTAATGGACTTAACCTCCATGAATTTATCCAGTTCTCTTTTAAACGCTGTTAGTGCGCCGGAGGCTGGTCCTGGCAGAAACCACCAGATTGGACACTTCCTGGACTACAACAGGGGGCACTGGGTGGATCCCCGAGTGCTCGGTTGGTGCAAAGGGCTCTCCACCCTTCAGACCCCCCTGCACGTACTCTAGGAGGTGGGGGCAACCTTGTCTCCCACCTTTCAGGTTTTCCCCCTGGCGCCATCCCCATTTATGCCCTGAGCCAGCTGTGCGCCCTGCAGCCGGTTCACTTCCAAACCGCGCCACCAAAACAACTATACACACTCATGCTCCACATGTTTCACTTCCTCACCCTCATGTCCCGCCCCGATACAAAGTGGCGGGACTATCTACCACCTGTAGACGGTGAGGGACCCCGGTGGGCCAGCCTCTATTCCACCCTTGTCCCACGTCCCACCGAGGATATTAGTTGGCAGTTCCTTCATGGAGCCATGAGCACGGGCGTGTACCTGGCGTGGTTCACCCCCATTCCCAACACCTGCCCCTTTTGCGGCATGAGGCGCATGAACCTGGTGCATGTTTATCTCGAATATGCCAGGATGCAGCCCCTATTCTGGCTCCTCCAGAACCTCCTGTTGAGGTTTTGACTGCACTTTTCCTCACACCTCTTCATATATTCAAACCTTGTCTATGGCCCCACGAAGTTGAGAGACTTCTTCGTCAGCCTCCTCCTGGTACTGGTCCAAGTGGCCATTTACAAAACCAGGAGGAGGATGCTAGACGAGGGGGTGCTCTGCGACTGTGGGGCCTATTTCTGCTCATCCGTGGTCTCATGCATCCAGGCAAAGTTTCAGATACAAGAATGATACATTTATACAAGTAGGATGACCACACTCAGTAGATTATAAACTTTGTAATGATCCCTTACAAGATGCCTTTTGCAGGAAGCATATTCCAGGTAAATTATATTCACACTCATTAGCATATTTTTATAAAATCATATGGAGTGCAACATCACAGTGCTATCTGGGGTTCTCTGCTCGGTGTGCCCCTCTGGATCCTTAGTTCTGAACCTGTGGCCTCCACTCCCATTCCTGTTATTCCTTAATAGTTCCAAGAATTCATTTGGATCCCAGGATTCCAGGTGTGACGGTGTACCCCATAAAGCTTCATGGTAATATGCTTATGAATGTATATATGATATAACTGGAATATGTTTTATGCTACATATGCCATGTAACATATCTATATAAAGGTTATGATCTACTGAATACATTCCTCCTATTTGTATGCATGTATCATTTTTGTACTTGAAGTTAGGAATATTGGCTGTATACTTGCTTGATTTCTAAGTAGCCTTGGTAAAGCATTTGGTCAGCTCCTGGAGAAAGGAATGTGCAAATTAAGTGACCAATCAAGAAACACTTAAGGGACAATAGATTTTGGGAGGCTCCAATCCACATAAGAAATCTACATGAGGACATTCAAGGTAGCAGGTAAGCCATGGCTGCTGCCTGTAAAAACTGAGTCATGCATGGACATGTGACTTGCCCATGTGACTCCAAAACTCCATCTTGGAGCTGGACTTTGCATAGGAGAGAGGAGGGAGTCTCCACCCACAAGAGAAAGTCTATTTAAGCCTGTGGGAGACCCCTCCATTTTTTCTTCATCTGGCTAAAGAGATAGCCTCCCCACCCCCAAGGATACCTGAAAGACACTGGAACAAAGGACAGTAACTACAGGGGGTGTGAGTGATTGCTGGACCCAGACTAGCAGGAGACTAGTCTGTAAAAGGAAGCTTACTGGAACTGGTGAGGTTTTATTTGTATTCAGTTTTCTTAGACATAGACTTGCATGTTCTATTTTATTTTACTTGGTAATTCACTGTGTTCTGTCTGTTACTACTTGGAACCACTTAAATCCTACTTTCTGTATTTAATAAAATCACTTTTTACTTATTAATTAACCCAGAGTATGCATTAATACCTGGAGGAGGGGGGGCAAGCAGCTGTGCATCTCTCTCTCTCAGGGTTATAGCGGTCGAACAATTTATGAGTTTGCCCTGTATAAGCTTTATATAGGGTAAAACGGATTTATCTGGGGTTTAGACCCCATTGGGAGTTGGGCTTCTGAATGTTAAAGACAGGAACACTTCTGTAAGTTGCTTTCAGGTTAAGTCTGCAGCTTTGGGGCACGTGGTTCAGACCCTGGGTCTGTGTTGGAGCAGACTGGCATGTCTGGCTCAACAAGACAGGGTGCTGGAGTCGCAAGCTGGCAGGGAAAGCAGGGGCAGAAGTAGTCTAGGCACATCAGTTGGCAGTTCCCAAGGGGGTTTCTGTGATCCAACCCATCACACCAGGTTTTCCAATACGGCCCTGTGCCAGGTTAGCCCCATGTGGCGGGAGCCGCCGTCGCATGGCTGAGCAGTGAGGCCAGCTGGGGCTGATGCAGAAGCCGCTCCCCTCCCCGCAGCAGCGTGAGGGCCGAGCTCCCGAGGAGGGGGTGGAGGGACCGGGCTGCGACTTGCTCCAGGAGCCCGCCCCCCACACCGCGCCTCTGCCTCGCCGGGTGATGGGCGGAGTCCGCCTGCCCCAGCCCGGCACTCCCAGACCAGCGGCTGCCTGGGCGGGGCGGGGGACCCTGTGCCCCATTGGGTGTGTGTGCTGTGGGGTCTGGGTGGGTGCGGGGAAGGGGGAGCCTGTGCCCCATGGGGTGTATGCACTGTGGGGTCTGGGTACGTGGGGTGGGGAAGTCTGTTCCCCACGGATTGTGTGCACTGTGGAGTCTAGGTACATGTGGCGGAGGGCAGGGGAGCCTGTGCCCCACGGGGTGTATGCACTGTGGGGCCTGGGTACATGGGGCGGGGGAGCTGGTGCTCCATGGGGGGGGGTGCGCTGTGGGGCCTGGTACATGGGGTGGAGGTTGGAGGAGCCATGCTCCTTGGTGGGGGTGTGCTGTGGGGTGTGTGCACATGGGACGGGGAAGCCTGTTCCCCGTGGATTGTGTGTGCTGTGGAGTCTGGGTACATGTGGTGGAGGGCAGGGGAGCCTGTGCCCCATGGGTTGTGTGTGCTGTGGGGTCTGGGTACATGGTGGGGAGAGGGAGCCAGTTCCTCATGGGGTGTGTGTGCTGTGGGGCCTGAGTACATGGAGTGGTTGGGGGAGGAGGGCAGGGGAGCCTGTGCCCCATGGGGTTTGTGTGCAGTGGGATATGCCTACGTGGGGTGGAGGTTGGAGGAGCCTGTGCCCCATGCGGTGTGTGTGCTGTGGAGTCTGGGTACGTCGGGTGGAGGGGGGTGGCCAACGGGGTGGGAACCTGGGTTTAGGGAGAGTAGATGGGGGTGAAAGGAGGAATCGGTGCTATGTGGTATGAGGAGTTCCTGTCGTGATGGGGAAGAGGACACAGGTTGTGGTTGCAGGGGACGCCTCGGTGGTTTGGTGGGGACAGGGATGCTGCCAGCTCTTGCCTGGAGTCACTCCCCGCTCATCTTTGTTTCTAGAGAAGCAGAATTGCTGGAAAGCTTCTGGTCCAGAGATCGTGCTGGATTTCTGAAAAATGGACCTTCACTCCCTTCTAGTGATGCTGAGGATGAGCAGGCTACAGGGGATTCCATTGGGAACACAGTCTTGGCTGTTCAGTATCCTTACAAAACTGATTGAGGTGCATGATAAGTACCATTCATCGGTCTCAGAAGACGTGCTGGGGACACTCTTAGGTACTGAGCTCTTTCTGTGTTAACAGTTGGCCTGCAGGTTAAATAATGGTGTTGTAACATTGAGAGAAAGTGACCTCAGTGAGTGACCTGCAATATGATTGCTCACTGTGAATTCCTTAGTGGGGTCAATACAAGGGAGGATGAAGAGCTATTTTAGCTAACGGACAACTTTGGTGTAACAATAAATGGATATAAAAGGTCTATGAACAAATCGAGGCTGGAAATTAGACGAATGTTTCTAGTCATCAGAGGCATGGGAACAGCATCCCAATAGGAGTTGTGGGGGCAACCAACTCAATTAGTTTTACGAGAGCACTGGAGAAATGTATGAGTGTAATTGTATGACAGCGTTGATTGTGATGTAGGGGGTTAAGGCTCAAGAGCCCTGGGGCTCACTTCTGGTTTATGTCTTATGTTCCTAAAAGCTCATGCTTCAGGGTTTTAGTCAGCCACTGGCAGGGATCAG
Source organism: Platysternon megacephalum (assembly GCA_003942145.1). Lineage (NCBI taxonomy): Eukaryota > Metazoa > Chordata > Testudines > Platysternidae > Platysternon > Platysternon megacephalum. The sequence goes on along the minus strand of QXTE01000066.1, from coordinate 3,724,628 downwards.
AAAGGGATTTCCTGGCCCCTCAATGTATTCTGGGAGTGTTTTCCTTTTTTTCCCCCCCTTCCTCTGAAGCCTCAGGGATGACCAGGGCTGGAGATAGGATACTGGACGGGGAGGGCCAGGACTCTGAGGTGGCACCAAACATTCTCTCTCTCAGGTGCTCCCATGCTCAGGGTCTAATCAATTGCTATATGTGGGGTCAGGATGGAATTTCCCTACAGTTTAGATTGGCAGTGGCCTTGGGCGATTTTTGCTTTCCTCAGCAGCAGGTGGATTCGGGTCACTTGCCAGGTTTATCTAAGTATAATCTCATGTAATTGATTATTTCCATCCCATTTTAGTGGCCTCAGGCACTGGTACACCTCGGTCTTTCCTGTTTTCTGTCTGTGGCACTATCATAAATATAAAGGGAAGTGTAACAACCTTTATGTATGTAAGGGGTTAAGAAGCTCAAATAACCTGGTTGGCACCTGACCAAAAGGACCAATAAGGAAAGAAGATACTTCCAAATCGGGGGAGGGGGGAAGGTTTTGTTTGTGCTGTCTTTGTTTGTTCTTTCACTGGACGGAGAGAGGGACCAGGCAGGAAAAAACATCTCCTAAAAACATACCTGAAATGAGCACCTAAAATTACAGAAATTGTAAGTAAGGCAAGAAAATGCATTAGATTATCTTTTGTTTTAGCTTGTGAATTTTCCCTATGCTAAGAGGGAGTTTTGTTCCTGTTTTTTGTAACTTTGAAGCTAAGCCTCGAGGGAAATCCTCTGTGTTTTAAATCTTTTTATTTACCCTATAAAGTTACCTTCCATCCTGATTTTGCAGGTGTGATTCTTTTACTTTTTTTTTTAATAAAATTTCTTCTTTTAAGAACCGGTTTGATTTTCAGTGTCCTAAAAACCCAGGGGTTTGGTCTGTGCTCACTTTGTAACCAATTGGTTAGTATATTATTCTCAAGCCTGCCCAGGAAAGGGATTGAAGGGGTTTGAGGAAATATTTTGGGGAAACAGGGACTCCAAGTGGCCCTTTTTCCTGGATTTTTGTCGAAATCACTTGGTGGTGGCAGCAATACCGTCCAAGGACAAGGAAAGGATTTGTGCCTTGGGGAAGTTTTAACCTAAGCTGGTAGAAATAAGCTTAGGGGGTCTTTCATGCGGGTCCCCACATCTGTACCCCAGAGTTCAGAGTGGGGTGGGAATCCTGACAGGCACATAATAGTTTAGTCACTTATGGGCTGTAAAAATTTTGTCTAATTTTGGTTGTTGAGTTTAGTGTCCAGGTGCTGGGTGGTGATGGTGGCCTATGATATATAAAAGGTCAGACTAGATGATCTGGCTGTCCCTTCTGGCCTTAAACTGTGTGACTGTGACTTGTTCTCATCTAAGCTTTAGTAATTTGAAGTTCACTAAACATCTCTTAATATCATTTATGATTTGATAACTTTAATCGCCCAGTCCACACAATTAATTCTGATCCACAACAGTTTCACTTTGTCACTCATACAATTTTTTACTAAGTAGTCTGAAGATTTGTTATGAGAAATATATCTTAATTCATCTGTGTGTAATATCTCTGCAAAGGAAGTAATACTTGAACTTTTCAAGAGAGGGCCTCACACCCTCTAACAAATGTTGATTAAACTTCCCAGCAGTCTGTCAGGTAGGTAAGTATTGTTGTCCCTGCTTTTTAAGATGGGTAAATTGAGCCAAGATGAGGTTAAAGGCCTGCATCTCATTCAAGGAAAGTCTTTTCTGCCTAAGAATATTCATTTAGAAAATGTTTAAAATGAGCAGTACAGTTTTGGAAGGTCTGGAAAGAGTAGATGGTTAGCGACGTCTGTCTTTGGATAACTAAAGCAATAGATTGTATTGAACAATTCATTGTAGTTCTTCACTGTGACTCCCTTACTATTTCCCCATTTTCTTTTACTTCATTTGATAGGTCATTAGCCCTGAAAAGAGTGACTCCAACTTGAACCGTGAGGAAGTGCAGACAGAGCTAGATGAAGAAATGGAGAATGATATTTATAGAGTGGGATATGTCAATGGACGAGGTATGTTGGTGAGCAGCCTGTAATGAAGTGTTGAATACAACTGTAAAGCTGAGAAATTTCTTTGCAGTGCTTCAGCATTTCATTGAATGTCCTCAGTCTAAATGCTCCTCAAAGAAGTGGATTGATAGCTCTGGGTAGTAGAAGACCTAGAAACAAGCACTCTTTGCCAGCTTCCCAACTTGAATGGTGTTGCTCCTTCTCTATTCTAGCTGATGCTACCTGCTGAGAGTCCCCTAAGTAGAGTATGCTTGGTAAGTTGACATAAAATATGCCTGTCCATATCATGAGGCTTGTTCAAGTGCCAGCTTGAGAATAGCAAGCATTTTTTATGTGCTCTAAAGCAAATACTAGCTCATGAAGGAAGACCTTCAATTAGACACAGGCAGATGGGTCCAGGGAAGAGAAGGGGTGGACACCAGGATTGAGTCACATTGGTGCTAAAGCCCAATTTCTTTTCGTATGTTGAGGGCAAGATTTTGAATAAAATGTGCTGCTGTCACAATAGTACAGGTATATGAACTGACCTTAGCAGCGCCCAAGGAAGAAACTGATGAATTTTATAATGATATACAGAAAGCAATACAAGAATTTGAAGACAAGGTATGTTATAGTGTTGGGAAACTTTCATGTGAAAGTAGGATTGGACTGGAATTTCTGGGCTGGAGCAACAGGCAGATTGAGACTCAGTGAAGAAAGCAAAAGAGGAGAGAGGCTATTAAATTTCTGCCAGTGTTGTAACAACCCAGTGATAATGAATATGCTGTTCCAACAAAGAAAGCTGATGAAATGGCTATCATTGATGGGCAAAGTAAGAATACGATAGACTTTGTACTTGTGAATCATAGGCGGAAATCAAGTGTGTCATAGGTTTCACCCCCACTCTGAACTTTAGGGTACAAATGTGGGGACCTGCATGGGAACTCCTAAGCTTAATTACCACCTTAGATCAGTATGCTGCCACCACCCAAATATTGGAGTCATTTGGGAAACTCTGTCTTCTCCCCCAAAAACCTTTCCCTCCCAAGTACTATAACCCTTCCCTGGGTAGTTTTGAGAGACTCCTCCACCAATTCCCTGGTGAACACTGATCCAACAATCCTTGGATCTTAAAACAAGGAGAAATTAACCATCCCCCCTCCTTTTCCCCACCAATTCCTGGTGAGCCCAGACCCAACTCCCTTGGATCTTAAAACAAGGAAAAATCAATCAGGAAAAGAAGGCNTGTGTTGTCATGCAGATCATTTGTGGCAGATATTGAATCAATTCATAAGTTAATGTTGGCATTGATGGGGTTGAGGCTGGGAGCAACTGAAAACCTGCCAAGAACTAAGATCTATGATGTGGACAAATTAAAAGAGCCATATATCAGGAAAGAATACAAAGAAGCTGAGCAGAAAAACATCATGTTTCTGGTGAAAGAAGTAATGAACATTGAAAAGACATGGAACACTGGGTTTTTTTTAAAAGAAAAAAAGAGCACGGGTTATGAGGGTGACTAAGTGTTGGGGTACCAAGCCAAAATGAAGATACCAAAGTGGATAACGGATGAAGTGCTGTGGTTGAGTGACAAGTGTGGTAAGCTAAAGGAGAATAAAAAGGAAAGATGCAAGTCTAAGAGGTGAGTATAATAGATTGACCAGAGAGGTGAGACAGAAAGTAAAGAGAGTCCAAAACAACTGGATAAATGAACATTGTAAAGAAGCAGAGAAATACACAAAGAGAAGTGTGACACAAGTTGTATTGGAAGATAAGAAAATTGAATGGGACATATGAGTTGAAGCTGTCAACAGTGAAAGACAAGTGGGGCAAATAGTTGAGGATGAAGAAGCAAAGCACGAAGGAGGGAAAGAATATTCTGAAGAGTTGTACAGAGTTCGGACCACAGTAGATGAAATGGTCCCTGAAAAGTTTTCCTGTACAAATGAGGGAGAAGAGAAGCTGGAGTTCTTAGAAGTAAAGATTTCACTAGAAAGTCTGAAAAAGGAAAAGGTGCTGGGAATTAACAACAGACCCGCAGAACAGTTTGCGCAGGTGAGGAACACACATTAAAGGCAATGCACAAACTATTTAACAAGATTTAGAAGTAAGAGCAAGTGCAGAGCGAATGGGGGAAAGCAATAATAGTACTGATCTATAAAACAGGAGATAAGAATGAGTTTAAGACCTATGGAGGAATCAGCAAATTGAGTGTTTGGGGAAAAACACTCACCAGGACATTTCAGAAGAGATATATGATTTGAACTAAAGCCTTCGGTAATTAGAGCTCAGTACATCAGCCATTATTGATGCTAATTCTGGTGGTTTACAAATTTATAATGGCTGTTTAATCTTCAGCATTTTTCAGTATAGAGATAATGTGATGCTGCCTTTAAAATGACACATTTCTCTATAGCCATGATACCTATTATTGCTATTAAATGTAATTAAATCTGATAAATAGACTAAGTTTATCAGTTTGATTGACAAAGTCCCAAGGTAGTGATATAACATGACTTGTTTGTTTTGTGGGAAGGATTGATACCCAAAGATTACAAACACTGAAGTATTAACAAATTCTCAATTAAAGAAAAAGAGACATTCTCTATCCGCTTCTCTCGATCTTCAAAATAAACAACTTGGGAGATGTGTCCTTTCTGTTGCTTCCTGTTGCTTAATGACGTGAAATAAGAGGAGGAGAAAATTTCTAATGCATTCCTCTCTTGTACACTCTGATCAAGTCCTAATGGTAATCCCTTCCATTGTGTTTCTTCTTATATGCCTGGTGTGAGGTCATTGGCTGAATTCTCATGCCTTAGGGAAGGGTCAAGTGTGCTTAGAGAAGAAAAATAATTAAAACATAAAATTTTTTGGTACACTATTGATAATTCAAGAATTTGGAGATATGCTGCGTAGGAGTTCGTAGAATTTCTCATTAATCGGATTGAAGGAATAAGGACGGTAAAGCCTGTGGACACATCAATGTATATGTTTTCTTTTGTCATTGACTGTAATTGACAAGCCAGCAAGGGTTGGTAGATAACTCACCTGTCATAGTGAATTGATCCAGCCTGATTGCATTAGAGGAAGATTTGATTTGTATATGGAAATTATATTTTAAAAAGGAAGAAAATATGTCTAATTAACACTTTTTCTCCCCAGGATCTCTTCTTCAGCCTGAAGCATTACAACCGGATTGGCTGTGTTTGGCAGTTTCCTATGATGCACCGCAAAGAACAAATACAGTGGATTCTGAAGGAAACCCTAGGTAAGGTAGTAAATCATGTATATTTAATTGCACTGCGCAAACCAGACGTAGTTGTCCAGACTTGCTACGTGTTCCATGATGGAGCTGGCTACCTCAGAGTAATTTCACTTCCCTAGAGGGTGAAATTCACCCCAGTGGAGAGAATCCCCATGAAGCCTTCAGTTAAGCAAGGGCTGTAAGTGAGGCATAGTCTTGCCTTGGTCCTTCTGCGGTAGGTTGAATTTCACTCTAGGGTATGTTACCTCATGTACCTCAAGATGTTTAATAGCAGCAACCAAAGAATTAAACAACTTTCCTATCTTCATAATCCAGGCAGGAACGATCTCTTTAACGACTATAAATACATATCTCTCTTAAGAAGCTGCCACTTTGTTTTTAAGAATCATTTTCAGAGTGTTTCTGGGGAACACATTTTTAAAAATGTGTGAAATTCCCCTACTGGCTCAGTTGGAGTATAAAAAATGTCATTTCCTGTGCTGTGCACGTGCCTCCTAACGTTGATGCTGGTACACAAAAAGGCCACATTAACATGTGATTAGAGAGGGACAGAAAAAAGTTAATCTGTACCTAAAAGAAAATCTCATTTTAAGTGAGTCTGTCAAGAAGATAACTGGACACACTGCTCTTTGAATTAATATTGTCAAAACTTCATGTGAAAGATGAAACAATCCCATTCATCTATTTGGCCGCCTGATAAAAATAGTTGTTTTAAACTCATGAGACTGTTAACATTTAACTTGTGAATTCATCTGTCTTCCCAGAACATGTTCACATTTGTTTACCCGGGGCTATAGCCAACTGATTTTGCTTCTGTTTAAACTCCCAGCTGACTTTGTAACAAAAGAGAGGTTGGCTGACATCTGCAAGTCATATGGGTAAGCTGGAAACTTTGTACTTTACTGAAAAATTATGATTATTCTTGAAACTAGTTCAGTTGGCATCTTGGCCCACTGAACATAGAAATGAAAACCAATATGTTTCCTGCCAGTTTACTGTCAATTAACTCTATTTAAATGAAGTATTTTGTGGCTGGCTTTATTTGAAAGTGTCATCATGTATAGGTTATAAATAGCCAGTGTGAAACGTACCTCTGCAGTATTACCTTGCTTTGTAGCTAAGAAGCAACAAAGACATGTTGTAGCACGTACTACACCATTACCTTCATAATTACACTAATGCCTCTCCCATATTTAACCTGCTTTAGCAGAGAGACATTTACCCACCAGACTTCATGGACCTCTTGCATGCATAAAAACATTTCCTATGTTCCTTATTACCTCCACTCCCTTATTTCCCTAATGACTTCCCTTCTTTTCCTTATGCGGTTCTTACCTCCATATGATGGTTGTTTTCCGCTTGACCCTTTCCCACTATCATACACAAAAATACCCTCACTGCAATATGGGACCTAGATGTGTTTATCATTGAGCACTTATGACCTTTGTGAGGGTGGTGTTTGACAAAGGCTGGCACAAGTTCATTCAATAAACTGACAGTTCTGGAGACTTACGGCATGGCCTATGTTTTGCCACTTTGAAATGGCCAGGTTATTCCTAGTATTTGGGGTTATTTGCTCTTATTGATGAGTTTGGTAAATCAGCATTTCATCACCAATGACTTTAGTTTAGAAGAAGTATGAATTTGATTCCTGAAAATCTTTAATCTCTTCTTTAAGCTTCTGGCCTGGATCGCTCTCTCTCTGTGCTTGGAACTGGATAGAAGAATAGAAGACTTTACTAATATTGTTTATTTGGATGATATGAACCTGTTGGATGGAGAACATGGTGAGTGAATCTTAACACGTGAGTGCACCAGTATAATACATAATTTATATTGACTGTTGATTGCTGAGTAAGTATAGAGAAGTATTTGTCCAGAGTTGAATGATTTGTTGTGTTTTGTTGGCATCTTGTATGACTTCATATAGTATATTGTACAGCATAAATATAATTGAGTGTATAAATCAGTGACGCTCTTTGCAGTTTAATTCTTGTCTTCCAACAAAACAGCGGTGTTGTTTTTTTAAAAATTATAGTCTTTTCTTGAGTGGTTCAAATCTCTTGAAATTTTAATCAGATTTTTTTTGGCTCCAGCTTTCCCTCTGAATTTTTGTTGCCCAGTACCTTGGAGAATCAGCTAATTCACTAGCACCATCTAGTGACTTTTCTAGGCTATAGTGAGCAAGTTTCTGAATCAGATGGCAGAATTGCAGTGAAAATCTACAATATCCTAAAAAGACACACAAAGGAACTCTTTGGCTCTTAATTTAATCCAGAACCTCAACGATGACTAGGAAAAAAGCTGTTTTTAGCACTAAATGTGCATAAGCCCAAACAACTAGCACCAATACACTTGAAAATTTTGTGTGATTGTTAAAAAATAAACTAAAACTTCCTTCACTTATGGTTATATTCATACTCCCTTTTAGTTGGCAAGGCATTACCTATTCCTTATGTAGTTTAAGTCCTTTACATATAGTCTTTAAAAAAGTATTCACTCAAGACAGATGTGGGAGTTTTAATTTAACAGCCATTAATTAGTGCTTCTTCTATACAGGTTTCAGAGTAGCAGCCGTGTTAGTCTGTATCCGCAAAAAGAACAGGAGTACTTGTGGCACCTTAGAGACTAACACATTTATTTGAGCATAAGCTTTCGTGGGCTACAGCCCACTTCATCGGATGAATAGAATGGAACACACAGAAAGAAGATATTTATACATACAGAGAACATGAAAAGGTGGAAGTAGCCATACCAACTGTAAGAGGCCAATCAATTGAGATGAGCTATCATCAGCAGGAGACACACACATCCCCAAAACCCCCCCACAAAAAATACTTTGAAATGATAATCGAGATGACCCATAGAAGGTGTGAGGATACTTAACATGGGGAAATAGATTCAATTAGTGTATCACGTCAAAGGTTTTTTTTTTTTTTCCTCCTGCTGATGATAGCTCATCTCAATTGATTGGCCTCTTACAGTTGGTATNCTTCAAAGGTTTTTTTTTTTTTTTCTCCTGCTGATGATAGCTCATCTCAATTGATTGGCCTCTTACAGTTGGTATGGCTACTTCCACCTTTTCATGTTCTCTGTATGTATAAATATCTTCTTTCTGTGTGTTCCATTCTATGCATCCGATGAAGTGTGCTGTAGCCCACGAAAGCTTATGCTCAAATAAATTTGTTAGTCTCTAAGGTGCCACAAGTACTCCTGTTCTTTCTTCTATATAGTAATTCTGAGGTTTTGTGAAGTGGATTGAAGATTGTTTACTAACATGCTCTAACTGTTGAGATTTTTGCTTTTTATCATCTCCCCCATTATTTTGGGTACAAGTTGTTTTGTCTCCCCACTCAGAAAGATTTAGCATTTTTGTTAATTGTCAGATGCAATTTTTCCCTTTCAGCATGTTGTGCTGTGTTCAAAACCATCTTGAACCCTTGGTAACTCAGTTCCCTCAGTTTAGGAACAGGAATCAGAAAGAACTGAGAAGATTCCAACAGCCAGCCTAAGGTACAGACCATTGATTCATTCTCTAGAACAGCAGTTCTCAAACTGTGGGTCGGGATCCAAAAGTGGGTCACAACCCCATTTTAATGCGGTCGCCATAGTGTTGAAATATGCATTAAATCTTTGAAATACTCATTTATTAATAGACCACTGGAAAAAAGTGTAAACACAGTATTCATAAATTCTATGAATCTGTCACGAGGTCATCTTCAGGTGAATTATCGCACAAATCAACATATCTTTAGATGTCAATATTTCATAACTGATTTTTGATCTTTTTGGAAGAAATGATGTAACTGCATACCTTTTTATCTAAAATTGCCTTTTAAAAAGCTGATAGAACTAACAAGTATTTTTAAAGGGAGGCTTTCAAGTTAAAAATCATATTTTTTAAAAAACCTTTACCTCTGTTAAGATAAACATTAGATTATTAAAACTGAATATTTAAAACACCCAATTTTACTTAGTCGTTTGCAAAAACTAGCTTTACACCTATTCTCCTTACTCTGTGAACTTCCTCCTACCTGGATAGTGAAAACAGATTAGTGAGATTTACTTTTGGTTTTAGCTCATTTCACTTTTAGGGCCTCATTCACTAGCACAATGCTATAATATCCAGGTAGTGGTCAAACCCCAAAGAACTAACTCGCTTCAAAAAATGTTGACATTTTTTTCTCCCACACCAACATTTTGTGAGTAAATTTATTTGACAGTATCCCTTTAAAATAAGAGCCTTTATATGTTTTATGTATATAATTTTGTCTCCATTGTTTGCAGCATTCCAAATTAATGATTTTATTTTATTTAAAATTTAATTATTTTTTTGATCAATGTTCCATAAGTTTTATCTGTGAAGTTTGGTATGATATATAAAACTGCAATTGGATGGGTAACCTCTTTGTCTCAATTGCTAGAAGTCACTCCCTTATGGTGGAACCTTTCATAGCTCTTCTGGTGTAGGAATATATGTCTACAGAAATAGGCCCAGTGGCAGGTGTTTCATACCTTAAGGTTCCTGTCTGTGAAAAGCGAACAAAATGTCCTCTTTCAGCTTTAGTTTTACTTGGGGTTAAGATTTTCAGCTGAAGTTTGGAAACAGCACAAATGTGCCATCCTATACCTTCAGGCACACCATGGTCTTATTTACCATAGGAGCAAAGAATGGGAAGTCAGGTACTCCTATGTCATCCTAACTTTGGTACTGATGATGATGGGCGATCACTCATTACCGAGTATGATCATCTTCCATGGGAGTTATGGGTCCTCAGGTGGCTAATAAGGCCAATCCTTGAACCACAAATTCTATTACACTGAGGGCAGAAGTTTTCAGGCTCAGCAAGAGGCTGTTGACCATGACTGGAGACCAGTCTCTCCTTCCTCCTGCGCCTCTTGTCCTCTTCAGCTTGTTGGCGAGCAAGTTCAAAATGCAGGGGACCATCATGTAGGACTTCACTCCATTTTAAGCGATCCTGGGCAAGTGTCTCCCAAGTATCAATGTCAATATTACATTTTTTTAGGTTGTCTTTCAGCAAGTCCTTATAACGCTTCCATTGTCCACCCACGTTACGGTACCCTTCTTTCAGCTGAGAGAACAGGACCTGTTTTGGGAGGCGATGGTCTGGCATCCGGACAATGTGACCAGTCCAGCGGAATTGCTGACGGATGATCATTGCCTCGATACTGGTGGACTTTGCCTCTTCCAGAACACTAATATTGGTGCGCCTGTCTTCCCATTTGATCTTCAGAATCTTACAAAGGCAGCGTTGATGGTGCCTCTCAAGGACTTTCAAGTGGTGTCTATAGGTAGTCCAAGTTTCGGACCCATACAACAGTGTTGGGAGAATAACAGCTTGATAAACAAGAAGCTTGGTGTCAGTTAACAATGCTGACTTTTACAGTATATTACACACTATTTTCAAAGAGCTTGTTTTTCATTTTGCATAGCACTGTTTGTATTAACCAGAGTTTTACAACAATATTTAAGTTTATTGCACCTAAAATGAACTTGTATTCATGGTTTCAACTAATTTTAAGAGGTTTCAATTAAAAAAAAGAGTGCTTCTAACTTAATTTTGTTTTCTTTATTTATATGTGAATAAGATGTGAAGGATATGTGAAACATGTTGTGACTTCTGTTGGGGTATGTAAGGGTTAAGTAAAAACCTGGGTAACCACTATAGGGAGTAAAGGCACAGGCAGGCACTGTCTCTTCGCTTAATAGTTAAAGTTGCCACCCTTTTCCCTCCCCTTCTGCTTGTTAAGGATAGATAAGCGGTGCAGCTGCATGAGAAATATGGTTGTCTGAAGGATACCCTTTGTGTGAAGAAGTTTTATCTCCCCCATCTCTTCCTCTCCCAGCTACATAAACGAGCTCGGAGTCATGGCCCCTTCCTCCCTCCCCTATGAACTGCTGATTAAGGGAACTTGTGGCTACAATTACTGCAAAGAAATGTATCAAGGTAAAAATGTCTGTATAATATGCTTAATGCTGTAAACAGTAAACAGGGGCAGGTATAATTATATTCAGTATATAGCTATTAATATTCATTATATGGGCGTTCATATTATCAGATAAGGGTTTTGGGGGTGCAGTAGCAGCGGCTGTAGCCCCGGGCCCTTTAAATGGCCCCCAAGCCCTGGGGCTCCCAGCCACCTCTGCAGCTGGTAGCTCCGGCAGTGATTTAAAGGGCCCCGGGCTCCCAGCCGCCACTACCGCAGCCAGAGCCCAGCGCTCTTTAAATGTCGATTTAAAGGACCCGGGGCTCTAAAGACCCCGTCTCTTCTGGTTGATGCCCCACCCCTGCTCAGGACTCCGGCATACCGGTAGGTCCTTTAAGTTACTTTCACCCCTGACCTTGCTGAGAATCAATAGAATTGGGTTCTACCAGTGAGTGCTGTGGCCTTTCATCTATCACTTCCCTGTGCCTCGGTTTCTCTATCTGTAAACTGAAGATACTTACCTGCCTATGTAAAACGCTTGTAGATCTGTGGATGAAAAAGACTGTATACATGCAAGGGGTTCATGTAGCCTTCGGCTGGTGCATGTGATGTCAGTGTCAAGTGTGTTTCCTGCACAAACACCATTTAAAAAACTCCAGTAAGAGCAATAACAATTATACGTTGAAACATGCTGAAGTCAGGAAATGCCAACGTTAAAATTGAATGTGCAGCCTTAACACTGCTTATGTGCACGTATGCATCACTATACTGCCCTCAATTACTTGATCAAACTTTTGATAATACTGTATATTATGACATTTTTTTCTGATGGCCATAGACTCCTGTATGATACTTATATCACTATGTACAATTCGTAAGGCACACATTCAGTTTGTGAAAATAGTTTATGGACAAGATGTACAGTAAATAAGGCTATGGCCCTACCTCACTCTCTGCTCCTCTTACAAGGTTGTAGAAAAAAATGCATTATTTGAGAGTATCTTTAACTGCATGATTATATACATTGTAATGCAAACATTTGCCTTTGTGAACTTAAGAACTTTATAAAATTATGGAATTTAAGCTTTTAAAAGAAAAAAAATCATATTCTGAAAGAACAACCCTGAATTTCACTGAAGTATGCACGTTACCGAATTGACAACTTTATACATGGAACAGATGAAGTTTTAACATTGAGGAATGTTAAAGGGCTATCTGCATGAAATTGTAAATTACTAGCACTCTGCTTCATACTGTTTGCACTTTTAACTGTGCAGGTCCTAAGGCAGTTGGCTGGCATACTGTCTGGCAAAGTTAGCCACAGCAGCATACTCTTTCTTCCCTTAGGAAATCAGTTAAAAAGGGCCAAAAAATCATACCAATCAGTGTTTAAAGATAAGGTGAGATTCTTAAACCCTCATGCCTGCCAAATCCAAAGTATTGTTACAAGGAACTTCCTTTTTTCTTACCAAATGTTAGTTGTTTATCTCCAGTCATTTTGCCCTTCAAGCTATTTTGTTATAATAGGACAAAATATACTGAATCGATTTTGTTTCAAATTTAAAAAAAATTAAAATGTTTCCCTTTGGGTGGATACCAGACCTGTACAATGCTAGTCAGCATAACAATACTATTGGGTTATGTTCATTTTGTATGTTTTGTATAATTTCAGGATCACATATTGATTTTCAAAATGGAGTTTGTGCCCATGGGATCCATCTGATCACAGTTTTCCCGCCTTTTATTTCTCCTCAGAAGTGGTACACGACTTCTGGATAGAACTGTTTTTTACCACCTTTTCCACAGGGTTTCCCAGAAGGGGTTTTCTGCTCCTTCTCTGGGGTTTCCTGGGCCAGATTATATGTGTCTGCCCCGAGCACTGCTCAGCTGCTGTCCATCTGAGTGACAGTAAGGGTCTGGCTTGCACTCACCTACCCATCCTAGTGGTAGAGGGGGCTAGGGTTTTCTTTCCACAGCTCTGCTTCTACTTTGTCATCACCTGCAAGGAGAAGAGAAGGACAGACAGACACATTCCACTTACCATTATCCACCTTCAGCTGCTGTCCCCCGATGTACCATCTACTCTTCTACAGACCCAGAGGAACATCAAGGGACTCCCTGGAGCTCCTCTCCAATGGCTTTCAACTAGCCGGAGGACTGAGGTCCCAGGCAACAATCAACGCTTGATCTATAGAAGGAGGTTTCTATTAAGGGGTTTACTTACCTGTTTTTAGGGTTTATTTTGGGAAAATCACTGTATTGCATAATTTTACTGTTTACTCCCTCCTTTTCTTTGCCCCATTCATTGTACACCAATCCCTCAATACACTTCATTTGTTTTTCACCTTATCATGACTGACTCCTCATTATTCAAGGTGGGAGGGACCTTTTTGGGAAGATCAAACCTACCAGATGACAGATGCTGGATAGGGAGGGTCAAATCTAAGGAAGCATAGGAATCTCCTGCCTTATCCCACATATATTTCTTTGCCTTTCTGTCCTTTCCTCTAACAATACCTAGTTGTTATCTTTCCCTTTTTTACAAAACTAGTTGGTGTTTATCTAGAAAAGTCTACATGTTCATGGGAATAAAATGAGTAAGATTTTTAAAAATTACATGATTCAGCCTATGTCATTTTGTTGTCAAGGCTAATACTGTTGAATGTAGACATTTCCAAAAGCTTTGTTCATGGCAGGTGTTTTGTATGAGGTATTGTCCAAGGGAAATTTTCAGAACATCTCCAAAATGCTTTTAAAGCTTGGACAATATATGAGTGAATTATTTCAGCACAGGAATGATTATTCCTTTTTAGGATAATATACCCAGTTAACTTTCCATCCATTGTGAGAATTTCTGAAAGGGCGAGGTGGTGGATTATGTATTTAATAAGTCTTCAGTCACATGTCCTACTGTGCTACTTCAATAATATATAAAGTTTCCATTGCTGAGAAATCACTTGTGACCTTTACATAGAATCTCAAGTTACAGAGTGGTGGTGAAGGAAGTAAAATAGCCATAAATAATTGACAAGAACAAACTATGACATCTGGAACATGCAGGAAGAAATTTGACACCTTCAAGGAAGAAGGTGAAGAAGCCCACCAGTGAGAAGGTTCAAAGCGAGATTGGTCAACAGAGCATCAAGCAAGAACAATACAGCTATTGTCTGTTGTCTTTACAAGTCATAGAATTATGTTGGGCTAGGATGTGGGACTGATTTAGCACTGTTTTATAACACCTTCCCAATCATGATGACTTTATTCAGATTACATTCCCAGAAGAACCACACTGAACATTTACAAGAACTGCATTTTAGTTTACAAACTTTAAAGGGCAATGTCTGACCTGAAGTAGCAGATATTTACCTGCATCTTTCCAATTAGAATCAACAGGAGTTTTACATATTATCTCCCATGCACTGATCTGAGAATATAAACTGTATTTACGCCATTTAAATAAAATTTTGATAATTAAGATTGTTATTTATCAGAAATAAAAACACATTTTACAAAGTAAACTGAATTACTGATAGAGCTGATGATTCCAATCCACAGGTAATATTTTGAATTAGAAGATTTTTTTGAAACTGTTCACATAACTGCATATAGCTTATGGCTTAGATTTTGCCAACAAAGCTACACAATAAATTAACCTCTCTCTTTAGAGATCATAATGGTGGTAATAAAAGCTAGTTGATGTTTTCAAAAATTCAAAATTTTGTAATATTTCCATCAAAATTTAAAAGGGAAAAAAATGAAAATGTCTGCAAAGATGATATCCCATTTCTGTCCAGCTCTAGTAATTAAGTTTTATTATTTATTTCTGTTACCATAGCCTCTTGGAACCAAAGTCATGGACCAGGACCCAATTAACAATACCCATTAATTGGACCATGGTAGTACCGGAACCTACCTGGATGAACTGGGATCTTTTGACACAGTTGCTCAGGCAGCTCCAGGCCAAGCAACGCCGAATGCGGGTCTTGGAAGCCCAGGCCCCTTGAGGAATGAATGCCTGCCAACTAGCTACTGAACTGCCTGCTGATTGTACTTGGACTGATGTAGCCTGTGCTCTTCGGACAGGCCTAATGGACACTCATTCACTTTTTGGTCGTATTACCCATGTTATAGGGGTGTAATTCATATTAATTGTATTACTGATCACATTCCTGGGGTGCTTAAGGTTATGTGCTGCCTTAGCCTCTCCCCGAAAGCCATACATGTAAATTCAGCGGCTTACCCCTTTTATGACCCGCCTTCGCTCTCTCCCCATAGCATGACCGGTGGACCAAGGTATCGGGCTAACGGGAGCCAGGGCCTCCAGCTCGAGTGCCCTGCCATCCAGTGTGTGGGAAGGAAGGGTGCCTGGGCCCTTCTTTGAAGAGAGTGGGGGAGTGTTGGGGTATATAAGGGTTAAGTAAAAACCTGGGTAACCGTTATAGGGAGTAAAGGCACAGGCAGGCACTGTCTCTTCGTTAGATAGATAAAGTTGCCACCCTTTTCCCTCCCCTTCCTTGTTAAGGATAGATAAGCGGTGCAGCTGCATGAGAAATATGGTTGTCTAAAGGATACCTTTTGTGTGAAGAAGTGTTATCTCCCCCCTCCCTTCCTCTCCTAGCTACATAAATGAGCTCAGGGTCATTGCCCCTTCCTCCCTCCCCTGTGAACTGCTGATTAAGGGAACTCGTGGCTACAATTACTGCAAATAAATGTATCTTCAGGTTAAAAATGTCTGTATAATATATAAGCCTAATGCTGTAAACAGTAAACAGGGGCAGGTATAATTATATTCAGTATATAGCTATTAATATTCGTTATATGGGCATTCATATTATCAAATAAGAGTTTTGGGGGTGTTGTAGTATATGTGGGTATTTACATACTAACTTAGATAAATAGAGTGTGATGTGACTAATTCGGGGCTTACTCGACAATTGGGTCAAGGGGAACAAGTACCGCAATAAAGAAGTCCGTTTACTCAATCTGCTTCTGGGTCCTCCTGCTCTTTCTTTCCATCTCTAACAGCTTCATCCTAGGAAATGCTGCAGTTGCACACTGCAATCATAAGAAAGGAAAGTCTGTCACCCCCCAGATATGTTATGACCCATTAAATACTTGTGTTTTGGCTAATTCTTTGTGAAATCCTGTCACTTGGCTTAAAAATAAGATTGTCTGTATAGTGGATTTGCATGTCAAGACAAGAATCCAACTATATTGGTCAAACCCCAAAAGAGGTGTAGTTGCAATAATACCTAAGTTAATTTTCTTTTTTAAACATTGTTTAACAGAAGGATAAAATACAAAAGAGCCCAACTGTCAAATAGTGTACATGAAAGAACCAGAACATTATATCCCCTCTCTTAGAAAAATCACCAGCCACTCTGTATCCAGTATAAGCATCTGGACTCCTCAGGAGGTAAGCTGGATGCAGGGTGTTCTTAAGACTCTAGAAGATGTTTTAATACTCTGACTTTTGATTTAGCCATAATTAGGTTTTATTAGATCATGGGGTTTCACAAACAGGGCAGTCATGGGTTTGACTGGAGGTATTACCCTGCAAGTGTGAGGACAACACTTTATTCTGATGCTTTGTCATCCTTTGCGGGACAAATTGAAAGGACTTTCTTGATTTGTGACTGAAACTGTACCTTTCCTCATTAGATACCCTAATCGTCTGTCTTACTGGAATGCCCAGGCTCACTTCCAAGTTTCTACAATAAGCCTAGCCTTTTGGATATCCTCTGAGAGAGGCTAGGCCCAAAAGATAAGACAATCTTGCTGAGAATCAGTAGAATTGGGTTCCACGAGTGAGTGCTGTGGCCTTTGATCTATCACTTCCCTGTGCCTCGGTTTTTCTATCTGTAAACTGAAGATACTTACCTGCCTATGTAAAATGCTTGGAGATCAACGCTTGGTATCTCACGTCCCTGAAGCCGGGGTGTTTTGGGAAAGCTTGAGGATGCCGCAGAAAGCCAGTTTGGACTGGTACAAAAAACACGGGGGACAGAGGTCCCTGAACGAAATGCTCCCAAAGACCCCTGGACTTAAAACCCTCCTGAGAGGTGAAGCAAGTCAGAGATCAACAGCGGACCCTGGACAGCCTGTGCACAGGACAGAACTCTCGTCCACCCTTTACCCTTCTTCTTCTTACATTATACCCAGGCTTAGCCAGCCTTGGGTCGTGCGTGTGTGAATATGAAAGTGGGTTAGGGCATGGGCACTAACGCTTTTTCCTTCCTCTGAGTGATGTGGGGAGCACCCTGCACTCACCGCTGTTATGTCATTAATAAAGCTTTAAAACTTAGTCACTTGGTGTGCTCCTTCATCTCCTCCCCTGACGATCCTGTGGCCTCAGCCTGATCACCTGATGCCCCAAGCAAATTGGTAATAGAAATCTGTCACATTTTTGGTGGAGAATTGCCGAGGGCGGGGGGGGGGGGGCCTGCAGAGCACACCAACTGTTCTGCCCTTGGTATTTCATGTTTGCTCTGTCCGGCATGGTTGGTATTTCATGTTGAGGATTTTATGATTAAAGGTGTGCCCCATCCTCAGTCGTAGTATGACTGAGAAACGGAGGGAGGTTTAGCATTCCTCTCTCCACCCCGGTCGGTGGGGGAAGGGTGCAGGTGGGTCTACCCCCAGCTGTAGAAGTGCCGGGCAATAGGAGGAGGACTTAGAGATCCTTGATCCAAGTGAAAGGAAAAATCCTCGGTGCATACACCCTCAGTCGTAGCAAGCCTGAGCATAAGAGGAGAACTTAGGGTTTCTACCTCGGCCCGGGAGGGGCATTTGGTGTATGGACTCTCGGTGGTAGTAGACCGAGTAATATGGAGGGAGGCTTAGCGTCTCTCCCTCTGGCCCAGGGGGGTGAACATTGTAAGCCCCGGTGCTGGCGTGGGCAACGTGAAATCTCAACTGATTAGAAAGACCTTAAGAGTGGTGTTAATGGATTGTGACATCATGTTCAGGAAACAGAAGGGTTCAGCTTTGGACTTGGGAGTCCCGCAGTCGTGGTCGATGGCATCAACTATAGGTTCAAGGCTGGACGCATGGGCATTAGGGAGCGCGGACATGGGAGTCCGGTTGCCCGGCCCGCTGGGGTCACGGGAGGCTGGTGGACTTGATGCCCGTGCCACGGGAGAGGCAGCAAAAAGGGACAGGACCTTGTTGCCTCTTTCAAAGGGGGGTGAGGACCTATCCCGACTGGAGAGGGCTCTCACCAAAGTGGGATACAATCCCTGGGGTTCTGTGGAGGAGCTTCAGAGAAGCGTGCAAACTTGGCAGGATTTATTAGACCTGTATGCCGAGTATGACAAGCAGAAGGGTAAAAACCTAGGGGCAGCTGTGGGATTGATATGGACTGCAGCAGCCATGTGGTATCAAACGTTGGGACAGAAAAAGGAGTTGGGGAAAAGGGAAGCAGCGTGCACCTGACAACTAGTGGAAATTGAGCAATTGAAAGCGCAAATTACTAACCAGGCGGCAACCCAAGCCTATGCCCAGGACAAGTTGCAGGCCTTGAGACAGGACTTCCAGACCGAAAAAGTGAAACGCACCCACCTGGAAGCACTGGCTAAGCAAGTACCGGTCCTTCAGGGACTCGTCAAAGATTTGACCATTCGTGCTCAGCATATGCCGCAATGGCAGTGTGTCCGCCATGAAAAGGAAATTGAACAGTTAAAATGCCAATTGGCCATGCATTCTGTCCAGGTGGCAAGCCTCACAGGGCATGACTCGGGTAACCCTTGTGAGTGATATTGTTTAAGGAAAGGGACCAGGGGGCATGGGGGCTAGTCAAGGAGCCCACCCTCCTTGCTAAATTGGTAATGAAACAAAGCCTGTGCCCATGGAAAGGGACAATTCAGTGAGAAAAGCAGGATCGGGCCCAGACAAGCAGGCAGGCAACAGATTAAAAAAAAGTGGAAAACAGGTTGGGAGCCCTGAGGGCATAGTGTCAGGAGTAAGGGAAGCAATAAGTACAGGCATGGGGAATTCAGATCCCCGGAACAATACTTGGAATGGTAAAATCTTAGCCCTGGTCTACACTGGGGGGAGGAGGGAGAATCGATCTAAGTTACACAACTTCAGCTACGTGAATAACGTAGCTGAAGTTGACGCACTTAGATCGACTTACCAGGGCATCTTCACTGCGGTGAGTCGACTGCTGCTGCTCCTCCGTCGACTCTGCTTGCGCCTCTTGCAAAGCTGGAGTACAGTAGTCGATGGGAGAGCGCTCGGGGTCGATTTATCACGTCTAGACTAGATGTGATAAATCGATCCCCGCTGGATCGGTAGTGTAGACATACCCTGAGTTGATGAACGTGTCATGTTGGGAGATAAGTAAGTGAGTTAAGGAAAAAGAGTGAGAAGTTAACTCTGTAGATGCAGGAGGAAACTGAGCAGTTAAAGGTTGTGAAAATGTTAAAGAGAAAAAGAATTCTTGGTTTTTTTGCACCCATTCTGAAGGAAAAATGGGCCCTTTTCCAAAGGAATGTCTGTAAATAGGCCAGGCAAAGAGACAATCTGATTTAAATCATTGGATTATGGACAATTTAGTCAAATTTGCTAAGAGAACATAAGGGGTATCTATTGGAACTTAACTGCCCCCAAATATATATAAATGTAATCTATGTACAGCTGTGTAAAAATTAAAGCAGTGTAAGGGGTGTTAAGAAAAAGAATAAAATGAATTGGTTTTGTTTTTAAACAAAGTCCTAGCCTTCACAACCTCCTCAGGTAAGGAGTTCCACAAGTTGACTGTGCGCTGCGTGAAGAAGAACTTCCTTTTATTTGTTTTAAACCTGCTGCCTATTAATTTCATTTGGTGACCCCTAGTTCTTGTATTATGGGAATAAGTAAATAACTTTTCCTTATCCACTTTCTCAACATCACTCATGATTTTATATACCTCTATCATGTCCCCCCTTAGTCTTCTCTTTTCCAAGCCGAAGAGTCC